>PVKM010020569.1:0-23265 GCA_004027735.1 Carollia perspicillata
AGAAGAGATTGGTGAGGAGCCACACAGCAGGGCTTTGTCCTGGGACAAGCGTGTGCAGAGATGGAGCGATGGTTGGCCTCCAGGGAGAGAGAAGAGACTAGGATCGGACATGCAGCGAGATCCAGGTCCTTGGCACAGGGACTTCTAAGAGTACCGGACTGGGGAGGTGGCAGCAGAAATGGCGGGCACCTGGGAAACCAGCAAGTGAGGCCCAGACCTCTGGGCGCAGGGAAGCTCAGTGTGTGGGGGCCTTCACAGGGAGTGTCGGGGTTCACAGGGTGAGCTCTGTGTACACTCACGTGGCACATGGAGTTAGAGGGATACTACGTGTGCCCTCAAAGATGGTGCGTTCACAGGATCGCTGAACTTAGGTCTGAACCAAAAGGTAGCTCTGTGTGTGAATGCCCCTGGGGAGGAGCGTGTGTATGCACATGTGCAGACATGCGCTCGCTCAAGGCAGTGCAACATGAAAGTGTGTCCTCGCCAGTGGTATGTGTGCTTGTGAGTGTGTGCTGGCAGCTCTGTTTTTTGTGCACTCACAAGCGTTGCAGTGGGTGCACCCTAGTGAGTGGTGGGCGCCTTGGGTGTCTGCATCCATGGGATGTGAGGTGGACGGGCTCTGTTTAGTCCAGGAGTTGTGTGTGTGGTCGTGCGGCGGGAGTGTGTTTGCATTGGTGGGCAGTGCTGTGTGTGGGTTGGCACTGGGTGGGAAGGCATTTCGTACCCTCCTGGGGAGTGAGAGCAGAGCACTCTGTGAAATTTCCAGAGCCCAGGGGCCAGGAGACGTCAGTGGCCCCCTCTGCAGTCTTGGGAGGGGTGCTTAGGCGTGCGGCTGCCTCGGGAAGATCAGTGGGGCAGCTGTCAGATTGGAGCGGTGCAGCGAGGGATTGCCCCAGCCGACTGACCTTGTTTGGCTATGGGCCATTCGAGTAGTGGCCTTCGTTATTCCTCCTGCCGTCACTAATTACTGCCACTATTAGTCAAGAGTTTACTTTGTGCCAGGTGCTGAGTAGTGGACACTTAGGTACATTTTTTCATTTTATTTTCACCATAACCCTAATGAGATGGATGGAGACACAGATTCAGAAAGATGAGGTAAATTGCTCTTTGTCCATACCGTTAATAAGTGGTGTCGGGAATGGAACCCAGCCCTGGGAACCCAGCACTGTCTGACCCCAGAGCCTGCCTGATTCTGAGTCCCCTAACAAAGGGCCCTTTGTCTCCAGAACAGGCTAATTAGACGTGGCTTTGGCCTCCTTTTCTAACTAGCCTAGAAGGGGATCCGTCTGGAGACTTTGAGGCGTACTTGACTTACGTATTGAGGGGTATGGACACCTAGAGAGAATTTGGCTCAGATTTTAGAATTTGAGGAATGACAGCGTTCACTACTTATGGAATTTCAGGGCAGGTGGGAGGAGCGATCCCTGGCAAGTGGGTGCCAGGTGCCTGATGCCAGAAAGTATGAACTGCTCTCAGGGTCCGGTAAGAAGGTAGCAGTGGCCAGACACACATGATACGGGTCTGGCTCACGAGTGGCCTCTGGTGGCCAAGGCTGGGGTCTGCAGGGTCTTATGGGGGTAACTTCTTGTGCCTGGGAGGCAGAGACAGTGCAGAGGGGAGTCACTGCAGCAGGGCGTAGCCAAGCAGCGAGGCCTTAAAAGTGCCAGAGTTGAGCAGATGAAGATGTAAGGTTACAGGTGCAAGGGAGACCGGAGGTGGACCAGAGTGAGGAGACTTCCTTCTAGTCAGCCCAGACGTCTCCAAAGCATGCTCCAGGTCCCAGGCCTCACATACCATCCTGGGCTGCGGGGACTTGGCCAGCGACTATTCTACGGCCTTCCACTCTGGAAGGTACTGTGTCTGTGAGTGGTAAGCTGGTGCCCAGGCTGCAGCAGGCCTGGAGTACTGCTAAGGCTCCTGGGCCTGAGGAAGTTGGAGCTGCTGGACCCCTCTGACCTTAGCTTGTCCCTACCCCCCATCCCTGAGGATCAGTCAGGTCTCTCTCCTCTCTTCAGGGCTGCATCGTGATCCGATACACAGCTCCATGGCACATGGTCTTCTTCTCCGAGTCCCTGGGCATCCCTTCACTTCGGGTTTTGGCCCAGAAGCTACTCGAGCTCCTCTTTGATTACGAGATTGAGAAGGAGCCCCTGCTCTTCCATGTCTTCAGCAACGGCGGTGCCATGCTGTACCGATACGTGTTGGAGCTCCTGCAAACCCATCGGCGCTTCTGCCACCTGCGTGTGGTGGGCACCATCTTTGACAGCGGTCCTGGTGATGGCAACCTGGTGGGGGCTCTGCGGGCCCTGGCAGCCGTCCTGGAGCGCCGGCCTGCTGTGCTGCGCCTGCTGCTGCTGGTGGCCTTCACCCTGGTAGCAGTCCTGTTCCACGTCCTGCTCGCTCCACTCACCTCCCTCTTCCACCCCCGCTTCTATGACAGGCTACTTAACGCAGCCTCTCGCTGGCCCGAGCTCTACCTCTACTCCAGGGCCGATGAGGTGGTGTTGGCCAGGGATGTGGAACGCATGGTGGAGGCTCGCCTGGCGCACCAGGTCCTGGTGCGCTCTGTGGACTTTGTGTCATCTGCACATGTCAGCCACCTCCGTGACTACCCCACTTACTACACAAGCCTCTGTGTCAACTTCATGCGCAGCTCTGTCAATTGCTGAGATCATTGTCCCACCCACCTCACCTCTATTACAGAAATAAATGCCTGACACCTCCCTACAACCTGTATGCATGGGTAGGGTCCTCTTCTGGTTCGACTCCCTTCAGCCCTTCAGGACTTTGCGGTCCCCCAAGCAGAGAATTCCTTTGGGTCCCTGTCCTTGGGGACTGTGGTGGTTGCTTATCCCAGGATCCTAGGGGGTGGGAGTCCCTGGGCATGTCTCCATGGGACCCTGGCGGTGGTTGTGTTTGGACCAGTGTAGCAATCAGGCTGCCGATTTCTGTGGCATTTAGGCTGATATGGGTAACCAAGTGCAGGTGGGGGGCTGATGATGAGCCCCCGGGTTCATCTGATTCCTTGAATGGAAAGTGAGCTTTGTGAGGAGGTGCCAGAGGGTGGGATCAGGCTGGGGCAGGTGCTGTGATCTCTGCTGCAAGTCCCTGGAAGGGCAAAGCCCCACAGCATGAAGTACCATCCCCATGGATGCCTCTTGGCGATTCATGCAGAGATTTCTCTGACCTCACCGCCAGGGAGTCTGAGGTAGAAGGCAGATGGGGAGCTGAGGGTGCAGAGGTGGTGGGCCTGCCCAGGCCCACACTTTGCCAGGAAGCCACTGGATCCCGGAAGGTTGCAGAGTGTGTGTGTGATGGGCAGATGGAGTGGGAGCAGAAGGAAGACAGCAGTGCCATACAGGAGCTGGGACAGGTGAAGTCAGGAGCCCAGAAGACCAGCACCAGGGTCGGGGGCCGTTTGGCTGAAACAACAAACTCCCTCATCTCGGTGACGGAGTCCCACTTGGATCCTCTCTGTTCAGGAGTGATGGCTCTAGCCTTAGAATTCTGTATCCTCTACATTCCACAAGCCCCTGCTCCACAGTGCTGGCACAGAATAGGCATTCAGGCTCTGTTGATCGAATGAGCTTACTGTGGTGATCGAGGGACTTGGGGGCGGTGCTGAGCTTTGAGAGTTTGACAGGCAGTGGAGGAGATGGCTGGAAAAGTTCTGGGAGGGAGCTGAGCCCTCATGTTCTCAGGGCTGGTGGACCCTTTGGGAACTCTATTTGCATGGAGTCAGTCCGCAGGGCCCTCTGGGGACTGTTGGCAGCTGAGTCCTAGGCTGTGTGGCTGCACTCCTGGCCATGGCCAACAGGTGGCAGTGCTGCCTGTGCCATGAATGGGAGATCACGAATCTTACAGCACCCTGTGCTTCAGGCCCTCACTCTTAGAGAGTACATGGCCCCAGCCATGAGAGACCTACTAAGCCCAAGGCAGGGAGAAGGGAGAGTGGAGACCTGAACTGAGCCCACCTGATGGGAACTGGTCATTACCTACTTGTCTTCCAAACCCTTAGCATCACTGTTTGCTGTTCCACCTGGACAGGCCACATACATTTCCTGGCCTCAGGATCCTTGTGTTCAGGCTGTTTGGAGCCATCAAACTGGGCATGGAGCTGTGAGGGGCCTCCACTGGGGTTTCAACTGGGGTGATTTGTCCCTGTGCGCAGGAGGCCGGGAGCTACCGACTGGACCTGATTCTATCACGTGCACTGTGGGCATCCCGGAGATTGGTGTGCGTGAGGCAGGGGATTTGGGAAGCTAGAGGGGGAGCCTGGCATGTGAGGATTTGTAAATAAAAGGAGCCTGGAGTTATGGGGATACTCTGGGGTCTTGAATTTTAGACTATTTTCTAAAAACAAGCTTTCTGTGGTGGGTGAGTACGTACCTGTGGCTTTGAGCACCGCCTGACCAAGCCCGCAATGCTCATCCCTCTGGTAGTGGGCAGCCGTGGGGATGATGACCTGACAAAGCGCCACTTCCAGTGCCAGCTTGCCCAGCCATGGTTGCCTGACTTGAGGGTCTGCCTTGGATTATAGAGGTTTCTACTGTTTCCACTTGGGGTTCCAGGCAGTAGCAACACTCGGCTACTGGTCACTGGGTCGGAGAACAGAAAAAAGCTACAGGGGTGCTGAGATGGAGGTTCCACCTTCAGTCCCTGGCTTGTTTCAGGGGACTGGAAAGCATCGGAGGCTTGGGGCTTGTCTTCACCTGCCCTAGACTGGGGGCCAGAGCTTCTATTTCCTCTGCACCCCCAAGCTCTGACCTCTTCTGTGATTAATGAGCTGACGATTCCACATCAATAAAGAATTAACCTGGAGCCCCCACCCATCAATAGGAGTCTAGGTCCCTAGCCTCACCCCCCACCCCAGTGTAGTGCTCCAAGGTCCCTGAACAGACCAACCCCAGTTTCCACACCCATAGCCAAGGCCTTTCCCCTACGCTGCTGCCAGGAATTAACCCCTTAACTGCCTCCGCCCCTCGGCACCCATACCTCTCTACACACAAACACACAGGCGGCAGCTGTTTATATTGGTTTAATCCATGTCAAATGTAGTTTACAAAGGGAAAGGACAAGTACCTTTGTATAGAATATACAGACACAGCATCACACCATGGGGCCCAGGGGAGGGGCAGGGAGGCAGCACTTCTCCCTGGGAACAGCAGCTCTAATCCCAGGAATGGTTCTTAGCATGAGGCTGGGCAGGCAGGAGCACCCTCATCCACCCCCAGTCTCAGCCCCTGCTGTAGCTCGGTTCCCATTTCTGTGCCTCCCCCTGTTCCCAACTCCTTACAAAGAGCCCCAGGAGCTAACACTAAGGAGAGGGTCATGTCCCTTGGGGCATGTGCCCCATGTCTGGGAGAAGAAATATACACCACTGAACACCGAGCACATGGGAGAGGGAAGGGACACCGTGGAGGAGAGAGAGGCAGGCACCCCAAGAGGTGGATGGGCCGAGCCCCCAGCCAGCCCTGAAGGAGGCACCGCTTCCAGGTGTTCTTAAGAAAGGAAGAAAATCATACAACCAAAGGGGAGGGGAGGTATGGGTAAGGAGTTACCCCATTTATACACAACATTGTAAACATACACGGTCTATATTACATGTGCTTCAGTCTGGTGTTTGCATGTCTGTCTGTCAGTCCGTCTGTGGGCAGGATATCAGGAGCCTTGCCCTGCTACACCTACCTGCCCCACCCTGGGAACAGAACCTGGAATAGGTATGGTCCCCGATTTTGGTGGGAGCCAGCAGGCAGGGCCCAGGCCTCAGCCTCCACTCTGGCTCCAGAGGCCTGTGTGTGTGTACGCAACTGCACGGGTATATACATGGGGAACCTGTGTGCAAGTATGTACAAGGGACAGGGTCACATCACAGAGGCAGGCGGGGCTGCTTGAGACAAGGCCTGCCTGGGGTGGCTAGCTCACAAGTAGATTCTCCGCAGGTCTCCGGGCGCGGTGATAGTGTTGCACTGAGGGCAGAGCTTCTTGGCACCCTGCAGGGAGAACAGGCAGGGCTTTGGTCACGCACATGGAGCTGCACGTTCAGTAACGTGAGCACCTAGGCCGAGGACCAGTTGCTGGGACCTCGGTCCTGTCGGCCTAGACTGGGGATGCACGGTGGCCTCTGTGAGCAGGCAGGCAGGCCCGCTCCTGTGTTGGGGGGATGCCAGGATCAAACCGCCTGGCCAGCCCCGCAGCAGGAGCCCCAGTAATGAGAACAAGGCTGGGTCCAGCTGTGGCTGCTGCGGCCCTAACAAGATTACATGCGGCCTTTGATCAGGACACAGAGCCCACGTCCGGGCCTTTTATTGCTGTCTCCGGGCGACATTTTAATGGCTGCTCCCGCACGCGAAGAACAGGGGCAGGAGCAGAGGGAGCATAGTAATGGGAGGGGGAGGGGCTGAGGCCCTGGTCCTGCTTACCCACACCCAGCCTCCCCCTGACCCGGGATCTCACCAATGCGTGTGACACAGTGGGCCTTGGGCAGCGGGGCGCGGTGTGGGCAGGGGGAAGGGAGCAGGCAGTGAACCCACAGAGGGGGAGGGTGAGAATGTGGTGAGCCCGGGGAGGGGGGTATCCTGGCTTCTGGCCGTGTTCTGTGCTCCGCTCCCAAAGCAGGCTCACACATAAGCAAGGACATCTGGGCGGTACCCAAAACAGCCACCCACGCTTCAATCCCTGTGCCACCTCACCAGGGTCCGCAGCCAGCACTCCTCGCAGTGCACATGCCAACACTGGATGGACGTTAGGGGCATCGAGTATGCGTCCTAGGGAGGAGGTGGGCAGAGAATGGGTCACACTGAAGCCCGCCCTCTCAAGAGGTCAGATCACAGTGCAGAGACCCTCTCCAACCCCCAGGGGGCACTCAAGCCTGACCAAGGGCATGCGTAGGTTCCTTCCTCTCACCATGCAGATGAGGCATTTGTACCGGTCCCCGCGGGATAGCTGCCGTTCAAGTTCCCTGACCCGAGCCTTCAGGGCCTCAAACGTGGTCACAGCTGAATCTTCGGTTATTCTGTAAAGAGGACAGCATAGTTGGGTAGGCACCTCCCTTGAATTCTAGCCCCACATATCCAAATCTCTCTCAGATACCCCTGCCCCCAACCTGCCCATCTATATCTGTACTCCACATTCCAGAAATGAGCCCCTCACCCTCCTTCCTGGTCAATTTCTAAACAGGATACCTGGGATTCATTCTCAAACCATTCCTGCCTGAAACCATCCTGTTACCCTTGACATTGGTCATGTAGTTGCTAGTAACTTGGGAATCTCTTCACTTCGTACCACCTCTGCCATCACCGCTTCTTTGTCTCCAGTCTCCTCATGCCACTCTATTCTCCAGCACTAGACTTCGACATTGACCATTTCTCCTTCCAAGAGTTCGATGTCTCCCTCAAAGTAAAGCTCTACCATACTCCTCAAAAACTTACAAGGGCCTCCTTGGTCCATCCCCAGCCAGCCACGTCACTCAGCACCCTGCCACATACTTTAAGCTCTGTCCACACTGGGACACTTTCTCCACACACACCACTGTTTTCTGTTCCCTTGGCCTAGGCACCTTCTGCTCCCTCTGGATCATCCCTGCCTCCTAACTTTCCAGTGCCACCTCATGGCTCAGGCCTAGACTGCCTCTTCCCAGAAGCCTCTTCCAACTCTCCAGCCAGCACCCGCACTGGTGGCTGCCTCTTCTGTGCTTGTCCAGCCCCCTGTACTGGATTCTACCACAGCGATGTAACTACAAATGTCTTTGTCTCTGCTGGACTCAGTTCCCTGCAAGCTGCTCACTCCACCAATATCGCCTATGGCCGTTAGCTCCACACTAGGCATGTGAGTATGAGCAAACATTTGCTGAATAAAGAACCAGTCCAAACCCCAGGGAGAGTGAGAGGTGAGCGGAATGGATGAGTCCCACACAATCTAGGCCATTGGGGTACAGGCCTGGCCTGCTCACGGGCTCCTTGCTTATCAGATGCCCTAGCAGTCCTCACTAGCTGTCCAAGCACCGCACAAGAAGGTCCCTACAACCTCTCGAAGACTCTGGGCTGCAATACTGACCTGGGAACAGCTAGGACTGTCTCAAGGAGTGGTCCCTCCCACCTCTCCTACAAGAAGTGAACAAAACTTAGAGGAGCTCAGAGGGAGAAGAATGCTTCCTGGAGGAACAGAACAGAAAGTACCAGACAGGGGCCTCAGGGAACAGTAATGATAATACAAATAAAAGAGCTAAAATTTATTAAGCACTTACTAAATGCCAGGGATTGTACTGAGGGATTGAAATTATTTTACTTACACCTCACAAAAACCCCACGAGACTACAATATTCCCATTTTATACAGAAAGAAACTAAAGCAGAACAGAAACGCTAAGTGGCTTGCCCGTGGTTCAGAGTCGGGGAGATGGGATTTAAACCCCAGCAGATCGATTCTGCGATCAACCAGTGGCTGTGTGACTGACCAGCATTTTACACAGACGAGACCCAAGAGGAGACGGCTGTCCAGGCCGAGGGAATGTAGGAACGAAGGCCCAAAGGCCCAAGACCCCCATCTGGCTGGAAGGCTCGCCTGTGGGTAAGCAGAAGGTGCTAAAGTGGGAAAGGAGACCAGCCAGGAAGGCCTCAGATGCCACGGTCGGAAGACCGCGGTTTACCTTACAGGCAGTGGGCAGTCATGAGGACACTGGCAGAGGGCTGTGACAGGGTCAGAGCTGAGCTTTAGCGGATATATTCATTCAATCAGGAGGCCAAGAGTGGTCTGAGGTGGACTCAGGAGAGCGGTCTGCCATGGGGAGGGACGACCCTCCAAGGGTGGCCTGTTCTGCCAGCGTGCGGTGGACAGCTGACTCAGAAAGCTTGAAAGCTTACAGGTGGTCTGTCTTTGCTGGGTGTGTTAGTGGTAATGGGGGGTGCAGGGAGGATGGTGGGTAACATTCCACAGACAATAACACTTTGATCTCTGAGCTTTCTCTCTCAAGATACCAGCAACAACGTGACTTCCCTGATGGCTGTGTCCCTTTACCAGGGATGCTCTAGATTCACCACTCCAGGAGTCCATGACTCTCTCTGCCCTGCCTCTCCCCAGGGAAGCTCAGAGAGGCTCTGGATGACTCCCTGGGAGTATCCATTCGACTTTCCAGCTCTGGAAACCCTCACCACCCCTTCTCTCCTTACGGGTACCTGCCCTCCTCTGGCATTTCACCCAATGCAATAGGTACCATCCCCATCTAGACAGCTATTAATTCTTGACAAGAAGACAAGATGGGTAGCCCCTCCAAGGACCAGACTGGGCATTTGCCTGGTCCTATGTGGTTATTTCAGAGATGGGGAAACTAAGGCATGGAGCTGGGGGCAGCTAACCCCAGAGTAAAAAACTAACTCTCAAACCCCAAACCAGAGAATAAGCTAAAATTGGGAAGGCAAAAAGGATGGGGCCAGGAAAGAATGAAGCCATTCCCCACTCCATTCCCTGAAGCTTCAAGGCCACATCTAACTCCAGAGTCCACCGTATCCTGGACTTGCTCAGCATATACCAGGCCTCTCCTCTTTGCCTCCAGCCCCTGACTTGCACTGGTTGTGAGCTATTCCTGAGCCCCTCTAGGGCACAGGGTGGAGAATTTCCTAGAAGCCATGGCATCCTGCCTGCCTCCTTCCCTGGGTGGTGAAACACATGTTGGGTGGGAAACGGTACCTCGTATGAGGAAAGGTCATGGGAACTAAAGGGCCCCGATCTTGCCAGCCCCAACCTGTCCCGGAGCCGTGCCTACTGGTGCCGGTGCTCGCACAGGTGGGGCAGCAGTCCCGACTTCCCCCAGCCTTGGGTGGGCACTGCCTTCGTGGATGGCCACTGGCTCTGGCCCCCACCTCCCCTTTGGGCGCCATCCCTGATTAATGATCTTGTCTTTCTGATTTATGAGCAGCCCCTTCAGACGAGGGCGGGCGCCCCTTATGGCCCCGCCCGCCCCGCTCAGCTGGAGTAGGAGAGAATTATTAAATAAACATCCATACGTCATTCCTTCCCCCTCCCCAAGCCGGTTGCGCCGAACCCGTGCGGCCCGCTCCAGCGCTGACACAGAGCAGCTGCGGTGATTCATGGGCAGCCGGGCCCTGCGCTGCGGCCCATACATCATGCCAGCAGCACTCGCGGCCCCGGCCGAGATAAACTGATCAACCACAACGGGCTGGAATGAATTTATGACAACACAAAATGGAGGGAAACAAATGGGAGGTGACCCTGGGCCACCGACCCGGCCCTGCACTGGCCTGCAATCCACTCTCCTGGCAGGAGGCAAGATGGAACACTGGTCCTGGGATGAAGAGGCTGCCTTTAACCCGAGGCAACCTAGCCCCCAGCGGAGGGCGGGGATGGGTGTGAGGAGTTAAGTGATGGCCAAAGGCAGCAGCTCCAAGCGCCCTGAACTGGACAATGCCAACTCCTAGGGCTAGAACTGGCCCGTGCTTGAGCGTGTGAAAAGGCAATTAGGTACTCAGTTGTCTTCAAGTCTTTGTGGCTCGTGGGGATTTGGGCCAGGGACGGCCCAGCCTGGGTGAAGTGTTAAGGGACCCCCTTTTCCCCTGCCAGAGAACCCAGGTCAAAAATTTCAACTAGAAGTGATGAGACCCAGTGTTCCTGCCTAAAACCCACTGTGAGCACCACCCGGGACAAGAAAAATGAAACCAATTTAGCTCCCGATTAAGAAACAGAAACTGGAGATGAATCAAGTGTGCCGGCTGGGCTGGGTGGCCATACATCACATTCCCTGGGTGGAGGCCACGGAGCCGGCGCGCAGGCAGGCAGGCAGGCAAACTGCTCTTCCCTCGTCAAGGCTCCAGGGCCGTGTCCCAGTGATCAATTCACAGAGTCATGCTCAGCACCAGCTGGGCTCCACTGTCAGCTGTGTGCCCAGGGCTGTAGGACTAAGGGAGGGCCAGGAGCCCTTGGCAGCCCCTTTCCCACTTAACTGCTGTCCCAGGGCCCCCCCTCCTGGCCACTCACTTCTCAATGTCGCTATTCTTGCAGGTCTTCTGCATGGCCTCCTGTTTGCTGCTCTCCCCGTTGCTGGTAGATGGCATCTCTGTTGGGATAGAGAGGCAACTCATACTTTGGCCAGACTAGGCATCACCAGTGAGGGGCTGGGCCTGAGTCAGTCACCACCACCCAAAGGATGTCCCCTTTCTCCCACTACTCCTAACCTGGGTCAGGACTTACCATCACTGGCCCATTTAGAGAACTCAGGTGTGATGCGTGTGCTGGGAGGGCCGCCACTAGAGGAAGGGAAGGAGAAAGGAGGAAGTGAGCCTTGAAGACAGGCGAGGACAGCCCTGAGGGTGGGTGTCAGACTGACCCCTGCCCAAGGGCTTCCCGTCCCTCTCCTCTAGCCCACTCCCAAGCTTGTGCCACACTTGCTTTAGGACTGCGCCCCGGAGTGCCTCTCTCTCCTTGGCTTCGCCAGGCTCCTCGCCTGTGCAGGGGATGACATCAGCCTCTGTGTATCTGGCATGATGGTCAAGGACAAATGGATCCTAGTTTGTAGTGGTCCCTGAGGGTTGAGTCCTGGCCAAAACTGAGATACTGACCCCGGGAACGGGGGCACGGAGGGTGAGTACCAGAGGTGCTAGCTACTTTTCTTATTCCCTTTGGCCTCTCCCACCAGCCCCACCTTGCCCCAAAGTGCCCCAAGGATACTGTGGCTTCCCGTATTCCAGAGTGTCATCCCCATCCACATCCAAGTCAGCATCACTGTCCGGGTTCTCTTTGCCGCTGCACATGACGAAGCCAGAGCCTGTGGGAAGCAGGATGTGAGGAGGATTGGGGCCCAACAAGACTGGGCCAAGGGTGCCTCTTTGGTTGCCTTTAGCAAAGGGTAAGTTTGGGGTCACATAAGGCCCAGACTGAAACTCGGGCCTGGGATACAGCCAGCCAGATATTTGGGTGCTCTTGACTTTGACATTTTAGTCCCTTTCACTCTGTAAAACTCATTCTTCTTGGCCACTGCTTACTGCTCCAAGTGGTCTCATGAACTAACCCATTCAAACACTATGTCAGGCCTCCAGGAGATACCCAGGCCTGCTGTCCACCTGTCTTCTAAGTTGAGGAGAGCAGGAAGAGGACAGAGATTCAGGTCTTCCAAGATCACCCCACCCAGGACCTTGGCATTCCCTGTGCCCCATGGTTCAGCCTGACAAGTCCATCAGAGGGGAGAGCTAAGGCCAGTCAGAGCCATACAGCGGGACCCCCAGCCAACGTCCTGGTTTGGGCTGCCAGGCCCTTGCCAGCAAAAACACCAGGCAGCTGTTCAAATATTTGGTGTCTGAAGCGCCTGACATTAATTATTCATCTCTACCTCACTCAGCCCAGATTCCTGGACAAGTGCAGTTATGAAGGGATTAGGAGGGGACAGACGAGAGGACAGGCACGCACACCTGCCTCTCGACGCAGTCCAGGAAGGCAAGCAGGTGCGGTGGAGGAAGAGCCAGGCAGGCGGCTGACCTCACCAAGGTTCAGCCGGCCTGGCCACAGGCAGACTCCTGAGACAGTGGGGAGGGAGAGCTGCTGAAGCTACACTGGGCCCCAGCATTATCATGCAGTCTGACTCCCAGGACCGCCCTTCCTGATAGCCCAGGGTCAGAGCCTGCAAAACTGCCCCTCCTCCTCCACCCTGGCCTTCTCCCAGTGGTCTGGGGCCCCTTCTCACAAAGCAGCCCTTCTGGGACAGAAAGAGATGAAAGTGATGGAGTCTGCTACGAGTGGAGATCAGCAGGGAAATCCTTAAAGAGGCGAGGAAGAAGCTCAGAATTCTGCCTGATGATCTCAGAAATTTCTTCTTGTCCTTCCTTTCCACTTAGCGTCTTACACTCTCATCTGGGTAACAGCCTTGTGATGGACCCTCAAGCATCTCATCTGTGCCTTCGCCCAGCTTACCATACAGTCCTGACCCCCTTTTCCTGGCTCCAGAACTGACTCTGGCTCCCCACTGCATGCACAGTCCAGTCTGGCTCCTCAGCCAGATCCATTAGGACCTTCCATCCTCACTCCGTTCCACAAGCCCTATGCCTAAGAACAGACCATCACTGCACCTTAAACTTAACCCTGTATGTCCTGCTCTTAAGATTTTGCTAATGCTATTC
Organism: Carollia perspicillata; assembly: GCA_004027735.1. NCBI lineage: Eukaryota > Metazoa > Chordata > Mammalia > Chiroptera > Phyllostomidae > Carollia > Carollia perspicillata. The sequence goes on from PVKM010020569.1 coordinate 13,121, forward strand.
ACTCCATTTGGACAGTTTTCCATCTTTCAAGTCCATTTCAAAAGCATTTTCTTTCCAATCTTTCTCCCCCCTTCCATGTCTCTGGTCTCTATTCTAACAAAGGTTCCACCCGTCCCAGAGGTAAGCAGCGCCAGGGAAAGAGAAGGGCTGGGTACTGTGAGGCTCCACCCCTCCCTGACAGTCCTCATTTGCCCTCCACACCAGAGGAACCGACAAGCTTGAGGCAGCAGGCAGGTCAGCAGCAAGGCCATTAAGCTGAGAAAACACCAAGTTACAGCTCTGTCTCCTATTCACAGCCAGGTGTCCTGACAAGCAATTCCTGCCTTGTGGGTGAGTGGCACCTCTATAAACCCTCTGACAGTTTGGGAGACAAACTCTGCCATCAATCAGAATGTAGCTATCAGGTTCACTTACAGCGTGTGCCCCCTGAGCCCTGCCAACCCCCCTCCCCCAAGTACACACAGCTCAGCAGTCAGCCTCACGTCCTCAGCTCAAGTCTGGCCCTATCCAGCCCTGCCTCTGGGTGGGCAAAAAGGAAATCAGAGAACCCACGGCAAAGCTGAGAAAACAGGGTGCCACAAAAGCCCCAGCTTCTCAAGACTTAAAGCAGTCCTGTGGCCTGACGTCCTCTCCTCTGCAGCCTGCCTGCCGGCCTGCCTGCCAGGCTAGTGCTCCGGGGCCACAGTTATTGTAGTTTCCCAAACCCTATATGTTTTCTCTTGCTCCTGTGCCTTCGTGCCTCCTGTTATTCCTGCCCAGAACCTTGTCTCTCCTGGTCTACAAGACAAATGCCTGCTCATTCTGCCAACTCTGGCTGGCTCAACCAGGTCCTCTACCATTTACTCCTAGTATCTACACATAGTAGTAGTTCTAGAAATACAGGGTCTGGCAGAAGTAACGCCTACTTGAGTGTGACTGGTAGGGTAATAATATGGGTGTAATAACGTATAGTTTTAATTAGAACATTTCACCTAAAGTGTCATGTGGTGTGCTTAACTATGATATTGTTATGTTGCAGAATTTCATGCTTATGATTTTGTAATAAAAAAAGGAGTTATTTGTACTAGACCCTGTACTTCCTGAAGGAACTCCTACCTCAGCAACATCTCCTAACCTTTAATGAACTCGCTTTCTCCCTGGCGTGGCATTGAAGACGCAGAGTTTCAAGATCTGATCGCTACCCTCAAAGTGCCGAGTATGGACGAGACTTCCCCAGACAGTTCCACAGGCCCTGCTTCCTGTGCAACTCCAAAGTCATATTTACTACCACGCATCGTCACTGTCCCTAACCAGACTGAAAGCCCAAGTCTGATTCTCTCCCATGATCTCTGCATCATCCAGCAGAGCTGGCCAGGCCCACGACAGATACCCTACAACACGCCCAAGCAGTAATGGCTGCAATGCTGCTCCACTCGGTCCTGGGAGCCCCGTGCTCGAAGGAAGGCCCAGGCCTGAGTAGCTGGCAGCCTGGAGGAACCTCTCAGGACCAGTCTTCCCTACCAGCCCCCAGCTGAGCTTCTGTTCCTCTGACCAGTCCGGCAGGATACAGAGCACGATACACCTTGTTTTCCAAGGAAAAGGCCTGTCTCTGGTCTGAGCAGTTCACTCTGACCCTGACGCCCTCCCCAGTGGAGACAGATGTTGAGACCCTCTCTCTACCCCCACGGGTGTTCGGAACAGGCTGCCTCAGCCTGCTCCCTCCTCCTTCCCAGCACATTAAACTTTATTTTCTTAATGAAATGTCACTTTCTGACTTCTGGCAGAATTATAATAAAAAGAAATGGCCATAAAGCTGTTTTATGCAAACAGTGCCCCCGCCAGCTTGCCCCCCCGCCCCCGGCTTTGAGAGGAAGGCTCCACAGTCATTTTATGTTCTCAGCTGCTGGAACATCCCAAGCCAGTACTCAGAAGCAAGATGGCACAGGGAGCTCCTTTCCAAGCCTCTGGCTCCTGTTCCATGCGGCTTCAGGGGAAAACAGGCAAGCTGCCACTCCTGCTGCTGCTGCTCTCCAGGGAAGGGACTCAGCCCCCAGGACCTCCAGGATAACCTGGAATACCCTTCAGTCACCAAGGAGGCCCCCTTGCTATGGTTTGGCCCCGCCTTAAAGCGGCACAAAGGGCTGGGCTGCTGTCCACAGGCAAACAGAGCCTGCTGGTCAACAATGCTTGGCCGAGCGGGTTCCAGTCCTGGGAGGGTGGGCATTGCAAAAACTCCTGCCAAGCGACAGATGAGGAGAGGGTTAAGGGCAGAAATGACAGGCAAGTCTAAATTTTATGAAAATGACCCTTCTCCCATAAACTCATTTCTTCCCAGGTCATTGAGAAGGATTAGAAAAAAAAATCAGTGTTAATTCAATCAATTGATCAGATAATCGATTGAGAAACTGGAGATGCCCGTTTACTAGGGGCTGTAATGTCCTGGAACCTGAAACCACAAAAAAGGAGCCATTGATTTCCTCACCTACTGCTCCCAACAAAACCAGCGCCTAGGGAGAAAGGAAAATCTTGGGTCCCTCCAGAGGTCTGTGCTTTCCACTGGGGGTGGGGTGGGGGGGAGGGGTGCAGGGGCAACAGCTTCCGGAGAGTTTTACACTGGAATTAGTTACAGATGCAGTTACGGTGTCTTGTGTAAACGCCATCGATTGGGGAGCTGACAGTCTGGGGAGCTGCGATGCGGGACAATCAATCGGCCTGCAGTGTCACCTGCCACCTCGCTGAACAGTTGACAATGCAATTATCCAGTGTGGAGGCAGGGAGTTGGCGTGTGTCAAACGCACTTAGCCACTTTCCGGGCCTCCTCGGTAACGCGTTTCACTGCCTCACGTCAGGAGAGACGCATAGAGACAGACGCCGTTTAATACCATTGATACTTGCTCCTTCTGCCGGCACTCCCTCAGTCCCAGCTTAACAATTGTGTTCCAAAAGGCGATTAAATCCTGTCAGTCATCACAGGGGACCAAGGTGCCCTGCTCTTTGCCACCTCTCCACCCCTCCCACCAGGCAACAGTTATACCTAAAGGTGGTAAGGAGTTCAAAGGCAGCGGCCCTAACCCTCTGCATTCCAAGACTGCCTCCAGCAGCTGCCTGTTCCAACACCTGTTACTGATCGGATCAGGCAGCAGGTCTGTGCTCAGGGACATTTTGAGCACCTGGTGCTCCCATCCTTTGGAAACCAACGTGCCAAAGGAGACAGAGCTATATGGCAAGGCCTTCTCTGGGCTCTTGGAATCACGACACCTCTCACCCCTTTGACTCATAATCTGGCTCTGAAGTTTTATCAAGCAATAGCCAGTTGAAAAATAAATCTGTAGCTAAGCTGCCCCACCTGTCCTCTTGACACCTCACTCAGGCTACCTGGAACCAGCTGAAAGCTGTGAGAGCAACCCAAGAAAGATGCAACTCCTAGGCCAGGATCTGGACAGGGCAGACACCCTGCACAGGTGGTCCTGTGAGTTCCCTCCCTTCCACCTGTTTGATTCAGAGGGGCTCAGTGCTGGATTCTAGCAATGCATTTCCCTTCAGGGTTCAAAGACACAGCCACAGCACCTTCCACTTCCTATGCAGCCTCCTGGGAAATTCCTTCATCTCGCCACTCACATGCCTGCCACATCACTGTCACCTTATCTGAAACCAATCACTCCTATGTCCTCTCTCCAGCCTGTCCATTTCAGATATGGATGAGCTCCAGGCTCCTCAGAGCTGCTGAACTTCCCCTGGCAACGAATACAGGGGAGGGATCCAAGCTCATCACCACCTTAAGTCCCTTCTCCAGAGCCCAGGAGGTGGCGATGGGAAATGAGGAAAGGTGTGGCTCACCCACCACACATCTCCTTTGACTATAGGTAGGTGTAGGGTCACCCCGAAGGACTGTGTGATTAGATTATTTTCCCTGTGGCCTGCTGATGCAGCCTAGAAGCCCCTTGCTCGTCCAGGGGAAAGCAGCTGTCTGGGAAGAGCGTCTTTTCCTCCTAATTGCTGAACTCTCTTAGAGGAAAGCTGGGGAAACACTAGGCTCCGTGTACATCCCTTCATGCAGTTATAACTCTGGGCGGGGAGACACAGCAGCAGGTTAGCAGACCCAACATCTGAGAGGACAATTAATGGCCCAGGGCTTCTAGAACTGGGAAGGCCAGAGTGTTCCCTAGACACTGAAAGGTTCTTCCAACTTGCTCACTTGACATCTTTACCTATATCCTTAGTCTCTTAAAAATCTATTTCCAGCTGCACCTATTATCAGTGCTTACCTGCTTTGTCTGGTCTTTCATTTTTGTCCCAAAGACCCAGGCCCAGCACTCCTGGGCCTGAGCTATCTGGGCCTCACCCTTAGTAACCACAGGTCCTATCTCCAAGGCCTGCTCCCCTCAGCCGAGTGTCCCCACCAAAACTCCTGCCCGCACACCAGCTCCACAGCGAACGGCACTCCAGGTAACTAACCTCCATCAGACCAGCTCCCAGTGGGCCTACTGGGAAGCTTTGCTGAAGATGACGGAGGGGCCCCGGTCTGCGAGGAGGGGTAGGGGATGATCAGATACAGGAACTTATCTGCGACTCTTCAATTCTTTCATATCTAACAAGGACAGCAATCTCTGTTCTGTCAGCACGCACAGCACAGCTTAAATGGGCCTCACTGCTCGCCCGCTCATCCTGCCTCTGCTCCCTTTCTCTGAAGTCGGCTGGGCAGCTTCTTCAGCCGGCGTTATCACTCCCTCTAACCGGTCTTGGCAGGCAATCTAATTCCTCCTGAAAAGGTCACCGCCATTTTAACTGCCTTTCAATCACATTAAGCACGCGCTGCCCGGCTTGCAGTTGGGCCCGCCCGGCGGGTGATCAATGCGAGGCACTGACACCAGCCTGCCTGGCAGGGCCACACCCAGGCCCCCAGAGTTGGGACCTATCAGTCCTGGCCAGGGAGGGAAGACTGACAGATGGTCAGCTTCTGCAGACAAGGTTTCAGGGCAGAGGCAGTCCGGATCATCCAGGGCTGCCTTTGATAGCCACCCCCCGACTGCCACTCCACTGAGGAGCCTCAGCCTCCTCTGCTCCGCTGCGCCCAGCTCTCTCTGCCTTGTGGCTCCTGCTGATCTCGCTGTAAAACAGCCTTTCAAGTCGGCCTGTCTTTTGACTGCACTAAGCTGTTTAAGAGGCGGCAGCAGCTTCTATCAGGAAAGCCGGAGCAATTCTCTACAGATAAAGGCACCTCCGGCCCCTGTTCCCTCTTCAAGTCTCACTCTCATTCTCGCTCTCCAAATCCCTCAAAGAAAAGCCCCCTTTGAACTCCCCTCAGGAATTCTTGAAAGGAACCACCTCACAGTGTAAACACTCAGGGAAAACTGACCCCCGCCCAGGGCCCAAGAGGCCCTCAGACCGCTCTGCCAGTGCATCACAGCACAGGGGAGACGCTGTGTCAGATTGTCAGGCCCTGCGCGGCTGTACCCTCCGTAAGCCCTGCCTGGTGCCCAGAAGCCATCAGGTCCAGTTCTGTGCCAAGAAACCCAAGAAGCTGCCACAGCAATGGAAGATGTGACTATCTGCAGCAGCCAACAGAGCGAACCCTGAGCAGCATCGTGGAACCGACCCTGCATGGGCTGCCACCTGTGTGCTGGTCACAGGGTGCTGGGCTCTGCTGTTCACCCTCCCAGGGCCTCAGACACTCTAAAACTCTGGAGCAGGACCAGAGGGAAATGGTAAACGGACATTCCACAGCTCAGTACTTGGGCTTGGGAACCAGTTTAATCTGATTAACCTTCCTGATTTATACTCTGGCTTGTCCCAAAACACTTGGGTAAAGTGAGAGAAGCTGAAAGGCATAATGCCCCACTTGGGTGTGGGCCCTTTGTGCAGCCGGTCTGCACTGGACAGCACTGTGAAGACCACGCCTCAGCACCAGCCCCAAGAGCAGGACCCCAAGGAGGCAGAGACCCTCTTCCCAGCTGCTATGAGATCCCCCAGAGACCAGGCACAGCAGTCTTCCCAAGGGTGATGCCCAGAGAACTGGAAGCAGATGGGAAGCAGACTGTCTCACTTAATGACCACAAGCTGCAGTGCCAGCTGTGCTCGTGCACAGAGAGAAAAGCTGGAGGCCAGGAGGCAGACAGATCCCTCTTCCCCTGCCCAAGGCAGGAGAGTCTGACAAGAGGACAATGACCCTGGGCACCCAACTAGTCTGCTGTCTGACGTGGTGTGAGTGAGGGACTTCCACTGGCCCATGCCATATCCCTCCAAGGAGCCGGGCAGGGCCCTGAAGACCTCTCTGCAGCAACTGGAGAGAGCCCAAGGGAAGCAGGGAGCAGCTGGGCCCAGGTCCCTCTTGCTTCAGGGCAGAGGGGCCCATGGAGAAGGGATGGGAGCAGATCTAAAATTAAATTCACCAATGAAGCTCATGGGAGGTCAAATTTTGCCATAACTCACTCTTTCCTCTGTAACTGATTTCTCTGGTCAGAGGAGGAGGAGGAGGAGGAGGAGGGGGAGGGGGAGAATCCAATGTGTTTGCCTGGAAGCCCTCCGGGCCCCTAGTGCTGGAGGTGTACAGCAGGTTGCTGGATTCTCATTTATCAGCCTTAAGAGGGATGGAGTGATAAATGCATAACCGTCCCTTTAATATTTTATGCAGGTGCTAACGTGGCTTGGCTGTCACCTTCAATGCATCACCCGAGGCCGAGAGCCCCCCTCGTCACTCCTAGCTCAAAGCCTCACAATTCCATTCCCCACCCAAATGCTCCCATTTTAATATGCACGTCACAGGCAGGCAGCACAGTCACAAAAGCAGCTCTGCCAGCAGCAGTTCCCATGTGGTGGACGGATGACCAGCCACCAGCTCCGGCCTCCTGGCTCCCAACAGATGGATACCCAGCACAGGCCTGGCCACCGGAGTACCACTGCCTATGTGTCAGCTGCTTGTACCTCGGAAACCACCTTCCAGGAGAGTGGTGGCCCGTATCCGCTTCTGCCCACACCACTCATACTCCTCAAAGCGGTTGCTGTTCTCATGCTCGATGTCCACGGAATCATCCTCAGCCATGCAGGAACTTTCCCTCTGTGAAGAGCAGAGCAGGATCATGTGGGTCCCAGGTCATCCCTACCTGTCCCCCAGGGCCTGCGAGGAAGGCACAGCCCTGGCCCCCAGGTGTGGTGTGCCAACCCCAGCTCTAGGGCTCCTGTGAAGTAAACCAATCTAGAGGTCAAAGACCTGGACCTCTTCCCAGTCATTTTCCACTGGAGCCCCCGGGAAAGAGTGAGTGAAAGCAAAGGAAGAGAGCAAAGAAAGGAGAGGAAGAAGCTGCTGAGACTACACGGAGACCCGAATAGCCCATAGATCTGGGGGCAGTCGGCAGCTAGGTTCAGGGGAGGGGGGAGCGGCGGGGGGATAAGTGGTGATGGCCCCTCTACCTTAGAAAGGCAATGCTCCACATGCCTACTCATCTCCTGCTCCGATCCTGCCAGGGGGCGGTTGCACAGGGGACATACCTGCCCTTCATCTTGCTTCCTCCGTTTCATTTTCCCAATCCGAGCTGCATGGAAAAACCGAAAACAAAGCACAGAACAAGCAGACGGTCACTGTAGCTCCCAGGGTTGCAGTGGAGCTGATATAGCCTGACCTCCTGCCAGCCATCAGCCCCTTTGTTCAGGGCCTGGTCTTACTCTCATTATGCAGCACCTTCTTCTCCTTTTGGGACTGGGACTTGCCAAGAGCACCTGGAGAGGAGAGTGGAGTTGGGCCAGAGAAGTATCTACTCTGGCCACAGCTGGCTCAAGCTCAACTGTACCTTCCTACCTGCAGAATTCAAGGAGTCCAATGAGCAAAGACATTCCATGTTGCTTGGTATCTCGCTAGAAGGTCAAGATCATGGGCTCTTTTGATGTCAAGATAGCCAGGGGTCTGATATGGCCTGTTTTTCACTCATGATGAAACCCCCTTTGTTCCTGGGCCAAGAGCCCTTAAGTGTCTTAGTTAGAGTCATCCCAGGAAGGATTTCTCTTATGTCCACTGGTCCATTTTACAGAAGAGGAGACTGAGGCCCAGTCATAAAGATATGGAGAGTCTGAGTCAGAAAGCCCACGGTCCCTTGACAGGGCAGCCCTCACCGTGTCTACCCAAACCTGTTCCATCATTCCTAATCAGTGCAGAGGGACTGGCAGGCCCGTGAGGCAGAGGGCTGCCTGCCATGCTGTCCCGCAGGGGGCTCAATTCCAAAGTGCACACTGCAAGCCCCTAGCACTCCTAATTAATGCTGAGAGATGCAATCATTTCTAATTAGCTCACTAATCTCTCTCTGCAGCCCTCCTGTCACTGAAGCAGGAAGGGGTCAAAAGAAGGGACTCTTCCCTCTAGCCCCTCCCTGGATGCAACAGCAGAAGCGGAGTTAGCCACTCTGAGATCAGATGGACTGAGGTGAGGAGGTAGTCGAGGGAAAGGTTCCCCGCTGCAGGCCAGGAAGAACTTTCTCGTGGGCACCGGCCCTGGGGGAAGCTTGTAAATGCACTTTAGGGAGGGGGACACAGGTTAAGAGGTGACGCAGGTGGAAACTGACTGTTACTATTTAGAACCTCAACTGTGTTAGGCTCAGAGACAAATACCTCACACAACATAGCTCACTTAATTCTATATCCTGAAGGCATGGTGCATTAGCCATTTTAACAGATGAAGAAACTCAAGGCTTAGGGAGATCAGGAACTTTTCAAGTAGTGAAAAAGGGACAGAGGCAGAATAAGAAACCATAGCCTTGAATGTTCTCCTGTCCTACGGGTCCCTTTGACTGGTCAGCATCAACAAACACTGATCCTGTAAGTGTGCCAGGGCAGTAAGACTATGCACTTGGGGCCCAGCTCCTGCTTGCTGAAGGCCTGAGGCAGGGAGCTATTCTAACTCTAACCCCGAGTCCTCCTAGAAAGACCCAAATCAACAGGAAGGTCACTATCCCATTAGGACTGCGCATGGAGCTTGAGAAACTCTTGTCTGCCGCCTGGCCCATCTCTTTAATCTCTTGTGCTTTTGCTGCAGGAGATGCGGTCATGTGCTGGTGCTCCACCTGGTTTTGTGGACAAAGACCTAGATTTCTCTGCCTTGACTGCCCCAACCCTTGGAATCTCAGGCTCAAGCCACCTTGACACTCTAGACCAGTGATTTTCAACTGGTGTGCCTTAAGAATTTTTAAAGCATGCAACACCTGACTATTTAGTCAGGGCACTGGCCTCTTTTCCTTATTTTGTTATTAAATAAAAAAGACTACAGCCAATACAATAGCTCTCCAGTGTGAATGAATCAAAATTACACAGATTTTTTTTGTCAGATCAGCAAAAAATATTTTTGGTGTGCCACAGAATTTTAGAAACTAGTATATATATGCCATGTGTTGGAAAAGGTTGAAAATCACCACTGTAGAACCAGGGCTGGGCTGGAGAAGGGATGCTAGATATCAGAAAGGTACGAGCCAGGGACCCCCGAGTGCCAGAAGCCTGTATGAAGCAGTGCAAGAATATAAAGGTTCCTCATCTGTCCTGCCTAGAGCCCAAGGAAGTGCCTCCCTGTAAGAGGAGGACTATGATAAACACTGTCTGTTGACAGAATAAGGAATGAATCTCACAGAATTGCCTAAGAGGGCGCAATACTGGATACTTCCCTTGACCAGGCCATGCAGACTAGAAGATCCCGTAGTTTCAGGAAAGCGCCCTGATGGAATAAACATCACCTGCAAATTCTCAGATAAACAAGGCAGGTTTGGCTATCTTCTTGCCAAAATAACCAAAATGTGAAAGAAAAAGCTTTGCTCCCTACCCAGAGGTGACCTCTGAGTAGGTCAAGTCAAAGGATTTGCCATGGAGGTAGCATCACATGGTTGCAGAAGCCTAGGCTTGGGAGGTAAACAAACCAGTTTAAATCATGCCAGTTACATCCCCACTGGTTTTAAATCACTGCCACCTCTCCCAGCCTCAGTTTCCTTACCTACACAAAGTGTGTTAATGCTTTCCTCTCAGAAGTGTTACGATGATGCTAAATACAGAGCCAGCCCATAGCAAGTGCATTCTCTCCCCCAGAATGAGGCTCAGACTGGCAGCAGAAACTAAGTAGCAGAGGTTGGGGATCATTTACCAGCTGGCCCAGAGACCCTAACTCTCTTATAGCAAGCCCCAGACATACCGCACCCTAG
>PVKM010020570.1:0-23261 GCA_004027735.1 Carollia perspicillata
TCCCACCCCCCATGCCTCCATCCATGCGTCCCTCATACATGTTCATCTATGTCCTTTCCCTTCTTTCCCACATAATGTCCTCCCCTGCTCTGGTTACTGTCAGTTTGTTTTCAATTTCAATGTCTCTGGCTATGTATTGTTTGCCAGTTTGTTTTGTTAATTCCATATATTGGCCTATATCTGAAGGAACCTAAACACTAATTTGAAGGAACATAAGCACATCCCTGTGTTCATTGCAGAGTTATTTACAATTGCCAAGATATGGAAACAGCACAAATATCCATCAGTAGATGGGTGGATAAAACTACTATGGGACATTTATACAGTGGAAACCTACTTGGCCATAAAAAGGAATAAAATTTTACCCTTTCTGACAATATGGATGGACTTGGAGAACATTATGCCAACTGAAATAAGCCAGTCTGAGAAAGAAAAATGCCATATGATTTCACTTATGTGTGGAATCTAATGAACAAACTTAACTGACAAGGCAAACAGAGACAGACTCATCGATAGAGGGCAGGATGAGAGCGAAGGGGGGAGGCGAGGTGAAGAGGATGGAGGGATTGAACAAAAAGGAAAAAAAATGACTCATGGACATGGACAACAATGTGGTGATTGCTGGGGGGAGGGGTATAAGAAGATTAAATGGTGATGGAAAATACAGTAAAAAATAAAGTAAAAAAAGAAAAGAAGCAAAGCTTTACATCTATACTACAGAACACTACAGAAGAAAGAAATAATTCCTACCTTTTGCAACAGCATGGATGGAACTGAAGACTCTTATGCAAAGTGAAACAAGCCAGTCAGTGAAAGACAAATACCTATGACCTCACTTATGAGACTAATCTAAGGAACAAAATAAACTAATGAGCAAAATAGAACCAGAGGCATGGAATCATGGAACAGACTGACAGCTGTAAGAGGGGAGAGGGGAAGTAGGGACTCATTGAAAGGTGAAGGGATCAGTCAAAGAACATATACAATGGACCAGGGGACACGGACAATGATGAGGGGATGCATTTTGGAAGTGGTGGGTGGGCTGGATGGAGGGGGACAAAAGGGGCAAAGGGACAACTGTAATAACATAAACAATAAAATATTTTAAAAAGCATCAAAGCTTATATTTTCATGAGATGAAAAACAGGACTTTAGCAGGAATTGAGAATGCAGTTAGAAGAAGAATATTAGAAAGAAGATGGGGTTAGGGAGCAAATTGACATGCGGGTCAGGGGACAGGTCAGGTAGGAAATCACGCAAAGGTTTTGAGTACTGGAGTCGCATGATTCTAACTTTTCAGCCAGGACATGAAGATAGGAGAGGAGGCAGGAAGACCAGTAGAAGGATGCTGCAGACAAAGATGGTGACTTGTTTCTGGTCATGACAGGAAATCACCAGATTCTCCCTCTCATGGGCACCAGCCATAACACCAAACAAAATGTATGAGTCAACTGTTTTTAACTGTTGGGCAACATATATCCTTTCGCATGTTGAGCAAAGCAGGACACTGATCCTAGGGAGAGCCTAAACACCGGAGCCGACCTGAAGACAGAAGTGGCATTCCCGCTGTGGTGTCACAGGGAAAGGAGACCACACTGAGTTGTGATGCTATTGAGTTGAGGGGTCAGAGATTGAGGTTTGGGGCTGCAAAGCAGCTGGCAATGATGAAGCAAAGGCCCTGAGACAGAAGCAGCTGTACAGAGGAAGGGCCCCAGGAGCACCCATGGGACTCACTTTGAATCTTTGGACAGGGCTGGACTATGCACACGCAAGAGGCTCCTGTGGCCTTGTAGAGGCTGCCTGCTGCAGGAATGAATGCTGAGCAGGGATGCGTAAGATCTAGCAGGACCTGTAGATGCTGGAGTTCCGATACAACCACAGCGGGGAAACCTCACTCAACACCCTGGATATCCACTTGAGATTCTCGAATACTGCATGTTTTATGAATAAAGATCATTCCTACGGTAAAGGAAAAATTCTAGGACTACACTGAAAAGTGAAATAGAAACATCTTAATAAAAGACAAAAGCCTGACAGCATCCACCGGTAATTTGGATGCCTCCTATAACAACATTTAACATTTTTTAAAGGATGACACCAAAATACATTGTATCATTTCCAATGTTTAGCATACAATGACATTTACTAGATATTCAAAGAAGCAGGAGAATATGATCCACTAACAAGGGGAAAAACAATCAAGAGAAACAGACTCTAAGATAAAGAGACAGAATTATTTGGCAAGGATTATGAAGCAGTGTTATTAAATACACTCAAGAAATTTAAGGAAAATACAATACTGAGTAAACTGATAGGGAATCTCTATAAAGACATGAAAACTATGATAAACTATTAAATGGAAAAATGAGAACTAAAAATTACAATATCTGAAACAAAAAATTAAATGGATGGGCTTAACGGTGGGTTAGAGATTGAGGGAAAAAGAACTGGTGAACTTAAAAAGAGGTCAGTGGATGCTCTCAACTAGACAAGTGGAGAGGAAATACAGAACTGAAAACTGGCCAGAACCTCCCTGACCTGCGGGACTACGTCAGGGTGATGAACAGAGCTTTAATGTGACCACCTCCAAAAATAAAGGAGATGGAGTCTCGGGCTGAAAAGTCTTTCAAAAGATAATGGCACCTAGGTTGTTTCCAACATTTGGCTATTGTAAATTGTGCTGCTATGAACATCGGGGTGCATAGGTTCTTTTGGAATGGTGTTTCAGGGTTCTTGGGAAATAATCCCAGCAGTGCAATTTCTGGGTCAAAAGGCAGTTCCATTTTTAGTTTTCTGAGAAAATTCCATACTGTTTTCCATAGTGGTTGTACCAGTCTGCACTCCCACCAGTAAATGAATGGATCAAAAAACTATGGTACATATATACAATGGAATTCTATGTAGCAGAAAGAAAAAAAGAGCTCCTACCCTATGCAACAGCATGGAAGGAACTGGAAAGCATTATGCTAAGTGAAATAAGCCAGGCAGTAAAGGACAAATTCCATATGATCTCACCTTTAACAGGAACCTAAGCAACTAAATAAACAAGCAAGCAAAATATAGTCAAAGACATTGAAATAGAAAAGGGGATGACAGTATCCAGAGGGGAGAGGGGAGGGAATTTCAGGGTAAAAGGGAGGGGATTATAGGAACAAGTATGAAGGACACATGAACAAAAACTAAGGGGGATGGAAAGGGGAGGGAGGTGGGGAGCACTGGGGGGTGGTCTGGGATGGGAGTAAAAGACAGAAAACTGTACTGAAAAACAATTTTAAAAAAAGATAATGGCAAAAAATGCCAAAACTTGTTGGAAAACATCAACTTCGAGATCCAAGAAGCCAGAAAAATATCTCTGGATATAATCATAGGGGAATATGCTATCAACTTCAGGTTAGACAAAGATTTCTTGAAGAGAGGAAAAGCATTGAACATAAATTAAGTTTAATGGATAAATTAAATTTTATCAAAATTAAAAATTTAGCTCATAAAAGACACAGATAAGAATGTGTGGAAATAGGTTCAATTCACAGTTTAGAAGGAAATTTTTGCAGTATGTGTAGCTGACACATACTTGTATCTGCAGTTATATACACCAGTACTACAGAGTCAGAAATCTGATATAACACAAGATTGGAAGAAGTTTGTTAGATAGAAATATGAAAGGTCCGAGATTGGAAGAATGAGTGAAAACAAAACTCAACTCAACATGATGAAATGTATGCTCTGTACGGAAGACACATTTTAGATTCAAAGGCACAAATAAGGTGACAGTAATATGATGGAAACATATATACCATGCAAACATATACACAGATTCATATTAATATTAGGCAAAACATTGTAAAGTTTTTGTTACATACAAAAAGGAGTATTTCAAAATGACAAAAGGGTCAATCCATTAGGAAGATATAACAATATAATAATTTTAAACCTATGAACCTAATACTGAGCAAATTATAAAAGAACATGGATCTCCCCTGACCGGTGTGGCTCAGTTGGTTGGGTGTCATTCTGCAAAGGGAAAGGTCACTGGCTGGGTTCCTGGTCAGGGCTCATGCCTGCCTTGCAGGTTTCGTCCCTGGCTGGGGTATGTACAAGAGGCTACTGATAGATGCTTCTCTCTCACATTGATGTTTCTCTCCCTCCCTCCCCATCTCTCTAAAAATAAATAAGTAAGTAAAATATTTTAAAGAAAAAAGTACATGGATCAAAATCTTGCAGAATTGAAGGAGAAATAGAAAATTTAACAAGAGCTGGAGAGTTCAAAAACTGGCTTCAATGACAGAAAATAACCAGTCAGAAGAGCAAGCAGTGCAGTATGAGAAGCCTTCAACAGCACTGCACAGGGACTGGACCCAGCAGACGCTTGCAGAACACCCCCCCCCCCCAAACACAGCGGAATGCACATGCTTCTCACACACACAGGGGCCATTCTCCAGGACAGGTCCACGTGAACAGCAGGAGGCATGGCTGCTGTTGGGAATGCAAGGTATTTCTGAGTGATCCAGGTGTTAACCTGGATCTGTTGTAGGATATATTTTTTATTTAATAATAATAAATTACTTTTACTGAAAGAAATGGTCTTAGGTACTTTAGAAACAACTTTTCTGAAGAAGTATTGTAAAACCAGAGGGGCTGCTCATCTCTGCAGTCATGTCTGGTACCCAAAAGAACACACCTGTGCCTGTCAAAACTCCTGATAAGGCCTTTCAGTTCTGGCAACAATTAGGACTCTGTGTGTTCAATACAGATGCTTCTTGGAAAGCAAAGTATGGTTGCATTTTCCTGCTTCCAAGTACATCAGATCCACTTCTCACAACTGTTGGAAACATGGATTGTTGGATGAAATACTATATATGTATTTGTATATGATATCCAGATGGCTTTTTGGTAGATCATAAGGTATGGAAGCAATAATTCTTAAAACCACCCTCCAAGTAACAACTACAGCAATACTACCCCCCCTCCCAAACCATCACGATGAATACTGGAGTATAATGGACATTTATAGTCAGTATTTGCTCAATCGTGCTTTGTTTTTTCTGTATAACTCATTTATTATATTCTGTTGGTTACAGTTGTTGTCCTTGGAGCTCAAATGGTTTCAGGTGGTTTTTGAGAGGATGATATTAAGACACAAACACACACACACAAACACACACATACACACGCTCAGGAGACCTGACACAGTAGTGAAGATAATGTTAAAGGCAGCATGGATTCAGTGAGTAGAAGCTGATTTCTTACTCTTTCCCGTAAAATCCAAAATAGTTCTCTGATAAGTGCATCGTTCCTCCCTAGCAAGGATCCCAGGACATCTGTTCCTCCTACCTTAGAATGACTCATGCTCCCCAGGGGGCCTGCTTGTCAACAGGGACTGGATGAAGAAGGAGCCTGGAGAGTCTTGGGTATGGAATCGTGTGGACTAGGACTTAACATGTTACTGGGTACTGCACTTCCCATTTACTCGTTTCCACTGGCTTAAACTCCGTTGATTCCAAAGCCACGCCTAACTTCTAGGGATCCTGTAAAATGCCACACCACTGTGTGCTCCGGAAGAACATGGCATGCAGTAAGGGAACGGCTGGTCTGTCTGCCGTCCCTGGTTCTCATTCTTCCGTCATCATAACAAACAGCGTGATCTTGAGCAAAACACTCAGTCTGCTTTTGTTTCGATTTCTTCAGAGTCGTGGGCTGGATGGCACTTGCTGGGTCTCCTTTACCTCCGAGGTTCAGTGCTAAATACAGCAAGCTCAGTAATTGTTTACTGAAAAGTCCTATAGGGTGCTGGTCCCCAAACATAGAAATAATGATCGCACTTACATAATTTATTTTTGAAAATATTATTTCTGCAATTAAAGGGGAGAAAGGAGAAGCAGAATTCAACTTGCTGCAGCAGGGTTGCACGGCAAGTCCCGTATTTGGTTTGGCACTGCCAAGTGGCTGTCTGAGAGACACGATGACATTTGGAAAGCATTCTCCAAAGAAATACAAAAAATAAAATATAAGCCAGCCAAGCCCATATTTTTCTGGAATGTATTTGTAAACAATTCTTTTTCCATGAGAGCTGCCTTGATTTACTGGGGCTTGTGCATACAAGTCATGTTTTCCGAGAATCTGCCTTTGATCTAGAAGGGGCTACACTGAATCAGCCACTAGCTCTGTACCTGGAACCGACCAAAAGGCTGTGCTCAGCTGATAGGAAATAATATGTTGACTTTAGTTAGTGCATCTAGAAAGTGAAGAGGGTGTTGGTGAGAATAGGCACCGTCTGTCAAATTTTTGATCAAATACTTTTAATATCACAATATAAAATAACACTTAAAATTGATAACCGAGAACTGGACAAATGAAAAATAAGGGCAGAGTACATGATTACTTGAATTCTGATTATCCTCTGTAAGAGTGTTATCCATCATTTAATTTTGAAACAAAAAAGGCTTAACTTCCACACAGTGGGAACCCATTGTTCTTTCCAGCTACCCCAGGGTTTTATGACTCCTTCTTCCTCTCTATTTGCTTCCCTTAAATTAATTCCTGCATCTGCAAATTCTTCTCTGAGTTGGGGGTCCCTCAAGCACCATGAGTCACTAGAAGGACTCACAGAACTCAAGAGCTGTTACACTAACAGTCACAGTTTATTACGGAGAAAAGATACAGATTAAAATCGAAAAAAAGAAAAGAAACATGAGGTGATAACAAGTATTATCACAGAATTACATATCACCTTTGGTTTTAAGGGTCATTGTGTTACATCACCATTTTTTTCATATGACTTTACAATGTCCCAGGAAAACAAATATGATGTCCATTATGGATGAGAAAATCAAAAGATACAATCTTTCACTTAAAAATCCCTGGTTGACAGTAAATGTGAGAATAAAAATCATATTTACTCATTACTAGATCATAATAGTTATTTACTTAATAATCAGACAGTGTGCCATCCCCTAGGAACCAAATGTTATGCTAGATACAGGAGTGAGGAAAAGGTCTGATTCAGCTCAGCGAAAGATCCAGCCATGAAAATTGATGTGAAGAAATACAATGTAATATAAGCTATATATTACATGGTTCATTTTGACTTATCATTCATTATTTGAGACAAATATGTAGAGTACCTACAATAAGCCAGATGTACTCTTAGTGTGGATAATAAAGTATAAAATATGTTATCCTTGATTCCCAGACCATGCAATCTGAAGAAAAAAGACATATAAGAACAGAAATACTTAATTATTATTATCATTGTCATACAGTGCTGTGAAAGAAAAGTATAGAACCCTGTGGGGGAGTTTGTAGAAAAGCCCAGAGCAGTGGGAACACTGGAGACATTTGTTATATTGTTGATGGAATCACAGTATTAATATTAATATTAATATTACTTTCTTTTACATGCCCAAGATCAATTTCTGAAAGAGGAGAACATAAAAACAGGACAGGGAACTAGCTTAAGAGTTCAAGGGCCTGGGCACTAGTCATCACCTGGGTTATTATGGTCAAAGCATTATAGATAGGCTGTGAGGTTTCTGGGGGTGTGTGTCTTTTCTCTCACTGACTTCACTTGCTCCCTGAAAATCTGTTTCTTGAACACTCAAGCATTTGAAAGGAAATATCTAAATTCACTTGAGTAATCTTCAACCTTATGTTACAAATTGTCCCTAATAAACTTTTGAAAGTGGGAGGAAGATGATGTCCCAAAGCATATGTAGATAAACTCCCCATCTTACAAAGCACACATTGCCCGCAGAACAGTGGGGTTCTAAAGTGGCCAATGTGGTATATGCTTCAGCTTAGTAAAATTGCTGATTCTATAACTAGACTATTTGTGTCTTTATTTGTGATGTTACCTTAGAGAATGTCTTCATGGGTCTGACTTCCAGTCTGAATACACATGTGTGCAAGGCCAGCCCGCTGGGAAGGAAGCATATCTCTCATGCATTAACTCATTTTCCTGCTGGGCTAGGGGAACTACAAGCCTGTCTCTTATCCCTTAGTGATTGCACTGTCTTTTCAATTTATTCCAATCACTTGGAATGTAATGTTCATTACAGCAAATGGTTGGCTGATGCTATGATAAGAGAATAGCAGATCTTTGATGACGATGCACATATCCTTGAGAAACGTCTGAAGCTCTTCATAATGGATGGCCACCCCAAAGACCGTGAACTTCTGGTGACGTCGTCACCCTCCCACGATCCTGCTTATTTCTTCTTAATCCAAAACTATGATTTAAAACATTTTTTTCTTCTGGACTTGAATGAATATTGAAAGTGTTGGAGTCAATATTCATCCTTGGCATATATAAAAATCAAATTCCATTATTCCTCTTTTTCTTAACATATTTCACATACGTGTTTACTTTGTTGGTCTTTTATTAAGCTGCTTCCAGAAAAATGGTTCAGTCTACTTTGCATTTAGAAGTGAGACCGAAATCAGTGGTCCTCAAATTTCAGCATGGAGTGGAATCACCTGGAGGCTGCTTAAATGCTGTTGACCAGCATTTAAGGATGGTGGTCCACTGATCTGGACCATCCTCTGCTGGCTGTGGACGGCATTAAAAGTGAGGTCTGGTGGGGACTGTCCACTCCATTGTCTGTCACATAATCAGAGCATAGTGCCCTGTGGATTACCTCCCTTCAGACTTCACTCACAATTCAATGAGAAACATAGAATAAGTTTTGAAGAGCACCAAAGCATTAAAATAAAAACCAATTCCTTTTCTTGTAATTAAATCATAAATTTTGAAGCAAAATAAAATGAATGCCTTGGGTTTTACCTAGATTACACTGATACAATAGAAGCAAAATTAGTATTTGCCTGTGGGTACTGATACATCTCTTAACGGAATAAGTCTCTCACAATATAGCCAACTTTAGATCGACTGATATTGTTATTTTAAAACACTAATAAACAGTCCAAATTCGAGATTTCTGTAAAAGACTCTATCTCAGATTTTAAATAATAATAAAAACCCTCAGATTGCTTGACCTAAATGGCATTAACAAATCAACCACACACCCTATTCAAAAATGTGTGGATTCAGGAGCTCAGAGCCTGCATTGCAGTGTAATGAAGTAATGTAAAAAGCATAATCAACTCCACCCATTTCACTCCTTCTCCTTAGCTTCTGCCTTAGCTTACAGGTGGCTTGCCAGAAGAATAGGAACCAAGTACCAAAAACTATTCCAAACAAGTCAAAACTTTGGAAAAATAGCTGGCATAGGAAATTATTTCAGGCTTAGGTTCCTCTGAGAGATAAAAAAGGAATATACACATGTTATCTTTTTATTTTTTATTTTAGTTATTGTTTAAGTACAGTTTTCTGCCTTCTACTCCTATTTCAGCCCATGCCCCCCAGCACCCCCACCTCCCTCCCATTTCCACTCCCACCTTGTTTTTGTCCATGTGTCCTTTATACTTGTTCCTGTAAACCCTTCACCCCTTTCCCCTGAAATTCCCACCTCCCTCTGGTCCCTGTCAGCCTGTTCTCAATTTCAGTGTCTTTGGTTATATTTTGCTTGTTTGTTTGTTTTGTTAATTAGGTGAGATCATATGGTATTTGTCTTTCACCACCTGGCTTATTTTACTTAGCATAATGCTATTTTTTAAATTTATGTATTATTTTGAAAGCAAAGGAAAGAGAAATGTCAATTTTTTTGTTATACTTAGTTATGCATTCATTGGCTGATTCTTGTATGTGCCCTGACTGGGGATCAAACCCATAACTTTTGCATATTGGGACAATGCTCTAACCAACTGAGCTATTCGGACAGAGTGCACATGTTCTTTTTCTTATGTATTTTGATATTTTCTTGTACAACATTGCAATGGACTTTTAAGTAATTATTTACATTTCAACTAATAATGATTATTATAATTAAAATTATTTGGTTATTTTGATAGGTTCTGGATAAAGTGATCTATGAAAACAAACAAAATATTTAACACACAAATTTGACATTTAATTTTTGACAGTTTTTTTTATAGATTTGAATTTTGAATAATTTGTATACCCATTGTTGCTTGTTCCAAGGTCTATTTATATAAGTTATGAAAAGCCCACCCCATTTAGCGCTTGTGTGCTTATTCCTTTACTTTTATTATTTAGAAAATTAAAGTGAGGAAGATACCTTTCTAGAAAGTTCTGCCTACTTTTTATTTGAGAAACCCTCTACTTTATTGTTAACCATCAGATGAAATCCCTTGATGTCTACAGAGCAAGTAGAGAAAATAAAGAATGGGCCCACTCTTGAAGAAATTTATATTAAGAGAGGAACAAGAGAGGGCAGAGCATCTTGCCCACTTTTTGATTTTCATCCTTTTCGATGGGAAGACAGCATTCAGGCTGGACGGCACAGAGGTGTTAGCCCAAAAGGCTGTGCTCCCTGAGGGGGAGAGCAGGAAAGAAAGTGCTTGGATGCTCTAGGAAAGTGCAAGACTTCCGCCCCACACAAGTTATCATGCAGTGTACAGAGTATATGCAGATATGGTAGAGGGATGATTTTTTCATGAGAAAATACTGAATTGTGGGAGAAGAATCGGATAAGTGGAGGAAGCAAATATTTTTCCAGTTTCAAAACTGGAAAAAGGAAGAATGCCAGAGACAATGGGCCGGCCTGTCGGTTCAATATTGATTAGGGACAGCATTGAGGAAGTCACTATTAACAGACTGATGAGTACATCAGGAGGAGCAGCGGTAATAAGGCTTGGCTCAGTTGGTTTTTCAAAAAGCAGCATGTCTTCTCTGTGTGTTTAGTAAATTTGCCTTGCTGGGTATGGGTTCCATAAAGACCAATAAAGAGAGATTCTTAAACCTAAGGAGTCGTTCCATCAGTGCATAAGAAAATGTCTTAGACTTTGGGCTTCCTATTTTAGCCCTGCACGTGGCTGTCTTTTTGATATTCTTTGCACTTGATAAAACCACAATTCAATAGGTCAGAACTGCCTTAACAATCTACTCAGAAACAGTTTCAAAATAATTGGTTTTGATCAAAGGAGAAAACCCTAACACACATACAACTGTGTCATATTGAGTGGTTTGGATCAAGGCACACACACAAAAACATGCATGCAAGATTTTCACATGACGCTAATCTGGGAAGGATGGTTAATATAGCAGATGACAGGATCGAGCTTCAGAATTATTCAAAACAAGGGAGCTGGAACCAAGAAAACAGAATGAAATGTACCTGGGCAATATAAACTTAGAACTTCTAAAATTTATGGGTAGTTGTTCACAAGCTTGCCAACAATCAATTTTTACATCCTTTCCAGATTAAAGCTCAGTAAAAGCTGAGCGTGCATTTGCAGAAGTGCTAGTGTTTTGATTTCTGGGAGCAGTGGGAACAGCATCTGTGCCAGGCAGGGCTGGTTGCTCACATTCAGAGTAGCATGGCTTCTGACTTCCATGCACCCACGGAGAATGCTTACAGTGAAGGACATGGGGGTGGGTGGGAAGCCACACACTGTGAAGAGCCCTTGGCATAGGTCACCTCAGTAGATAGGATTTGAATATGAACAGAATGGAAAATGGTACACATTCTCCCATAACTTGATGCTCTTCAATTGGAATCAAATCATGACTTCACTATTAGGATTGTATGTCTATAAACCATCTCCATGAGATGGTGAGCCACTTGTCATGATGTATATTCAATCCAAGGCTGGTGACCATATGTGGTACAATGTAGAGTGAATTTTATATGAGGGAAAAGGGACTGAATTGGACAAGTTGATTCCAAGTTTTTACGGCTGTAAAATTCTCTCCATTTACTATCTGTGCTGGCAAGATGCTCAAGGGTCTTTCTAGCACGCATGTACACACACACACACACACACACACTATTTTACTCAGCAGAGAGTCTAGCCTGTAGGAAATGAGATGTGCCTACGTTCAGTGTCTAGCCTGTTACTGTGAACTCTGTACCCAAAATCTAACTCTTTCCAGAGACCATCCAGCAACACAGCAACTTCTCTGTGTTGTTTTTCATTCATATTTGCTGCCCTTGCAGTAAGAGCTAGTTGGTGATAATGAACTCACTGTCAGGCTTTAATGAAACTTTGGTTTCATTATGGCTATTTCTCTTTTGCTTTGATTTGTTTCCTAGGGCAGCACTCTGGATGCTGAAGTAATGCTTGTCCCACATCCAGCTGCTGAATTAGGATAGTATGTGTTCTGAAAACCTGATGAAAATGTCTATGGACAATTAACAAAGGAAGTTTATATTATAATTTGTGATTTTTAAAATTGCTTCCACAAAGAATGAATAGCAAATTTTCCTGGATAAAACAAAAAGTATAAGAGAAAGAAAATGTAACAGATGAAAACGTGAAGTTTATTTCAAGAAGACATGAAATTCTTCTTTCTCTCTCTTTATAAAGTGAAGTAACAGTTGTAAAACATTTTGAAAAGTATGAAGTAGTAATGATAACACTCTTTTATTAAACACGTATAATTTAGTAGCTGATGATAAACACAACTATCATCCCATATTTTACCTCTGAGGAATAAGTTTGTAAGCTACATCAGAATTCTTAATCTATGTTTACTCCTTTATGGAAAGGGAAAATGATGAGAGGGAACAAGTAGCTCATCAACTTAGAATTCTAAGATGTCACTTGGTCCAAAATCAGGCAGTTACCTTGGCTGAATTATCCATTCCTTCATTCAACCATTGGTTCATTAATCCACTCACCACTTTTTTACATGATTCCTTTGATGTGTATTTCTTCTTGTTGGTGTTTCTAGTTTTAATGGTACAGACACGGCTCACATATTCTTGGGCTACTGATATTTAAACCTCACAGAAGAGCATTAAAAATATAAATGGCAAGACCATTCCTTCAGATAGACGTTGACAAGATGGTGGCCTCATCTTCAGGACCTGGGTCCCATGGGCAAGCAGCTGATGCCATGGTGAGCATGATGAGTCCTGTTGTGAGGAACACCACACCATACATTCTCCATACATTTATTAAACACCATAAATGTATGTTGAATACACACATTTGCATTAAACTTTCTAGACTCTGTTTATAGAGCTGTGAGCAGAGAGGAGAGTGGACCCAGGGGTCCAAGGATGGGAATCATGCTGTGGTACATTGGACAGCATGCTCTCTCTTTGGTATGAAAATTATACATTCTTAAAATACTGTGAAAACTTCCTTGCCTCAATTTCATTTAGCTTTTTTTCTGGGGGTACCTCATTTTAATTGAGGGTTCTTTCTTTGTTCCCTCCAAAAGAACTTATGCATCCTTTTGTTCATAGCTACACTATTTATAACACCCAAGTGCCAGAAACAGTCTAAGTGCTTATAGTAAATGAGTGGATCAAAAAATGTGGTATATTTACACAATGGAATACTATGCAACAGAAAGAAAAGAGGAACTCCTACCTTTTGAAACAGCATGGATGGAACTGGAGAATATTATGCTAGGTGAAATAAGCCAAGTGGTGAAAGACAAATACCATAGGATTCATCTATAAGAAGAATTTAATGAGCAAAATAAACTAATGAGCAAAGTAGAACCAGAGGCATGGAAACATGGAGCAGACTGAACGTGACTCTAGGGTAATTGGCCATAATGGTGGAAAGAAGCAGAATGGGCTAGATAAAGAACATGTATGAATGACCTGTGGACATGGGCAAGATTTTGGGAATTGACTGTGGGACCAGGGGGTGGCATGGGGTAGAAGGGGGCAAAGGGAAAAGTTGGGACAGCTGTGACAGAATAACAATAAAAATGATTTAATAAAAATAATTGACCTAAAAGAAAAAAAAAAGAAAACATCCTAAAGAAGGTTCCAATTAGATGGATATTTTTACTCAGGTTTATTGGTACTGAGGGAGTATAACTAAGTCCTGAACCAAGCAGTTGTGCAGCATGAGTCCAAGCCAAGGAAATTTAAGAAGATGGAAACTTTTAATCCTTAGTATTAGAAATGTGCTGTTTATTCAAACCTCATTTGAACTAATGCATAAAACAATACAAAGACATAGAGTTGAGCACATTTAATGAACTCATTTATGTGAAGGATCTGGAATGAAGATAAAACTGGGATCACTGGGGATATGAGCATAGAAATAAGAGATCTTATAAAGAAAATACCTGTGATTGCTTTTGTCAGTATAATATTAGATTGGTTCAGAAGGAATGCCTACTTCTATTGGTGCAAAGCAGGAGAAGTTATTAAACTTCACTTGCACTTCATTAATCTCGTAGATTTTATGTGCAGTTTTCGTTTTTCTGAAAATTTTTGACTGCACCTTTCCTTAATTCCAAAGAGGCAATTTGGTCAGGAATGATCCTTGTAAGCAATGAAATAACCGAGGTTCTGCAGAATGTAATTGTTGGAATAACCGCTAGCTTTGCAGCTTCTAGCTATCTCCTGGCTGCCGTGGTAGAAACAGTCCTTTCTGAACATCAGGCTTCTAGCTATGCCCCTTTTCCACGGCAATGTTTGTTCTTTATCCAGGTCACTGGAAGTGAGCCATGAGCCAAGGGAAGGAATGGGCCATTGCTCCTGACGAGGGTGAGAACGTACCATTCAGTGCTGAGATGGGAGTAAACAAGAACACCTCATCTCAGGGTCATATGTTCAGTTAACTAAAATAAAGCCAAATAATACAATGTTTGTTTTTTAAGAACTTGGATAGTTTGCAACCAGAAAACAATCACTGCAAATTCCACTTTGATGGCCCATTCTCCACAAAGTCCAACAACAACCATTCCCCAGGGGATGAAATGCATGTATGCAATTTGACCAGGGGACCGTTTCACAAGCAATGTTTTTGGAGATATTACTAGGTGTCTGGTGTCATACACACGGGATTGCCTCTCATTTCATCCTAAAACAACCCTTTGAGATACATATAGTTAAAGGCAAAAGTATAGGTCTAGATATAGCATAGGTGTGGGCATGAGAATACTTGTACATATAGGTATAGCTTTAGATTTAGGTAGAGATATAGGTAGCAAGTTCATCTGAAATGTTCTCAGAGAGTTGAAATGCCTGCTTGATTCATGGCTTTATATTCAAAGCATCCACAAGAAAACATTCTAGGAAGACCCATTGTTTTTATTCTAATGGCGTTACAAATCAGGGAATCTCTTTTGATGGGGGACCTACGTGAACCAAAAAATCTTGTCATTAAATATGGGAAGGAGGGAATGATTTCCCATGTAAGTGATCTAAGCTCAGTGCCTAGACATAATTCCCCTCATTAGCATAAAAGGCGCACTTCAAAAAGCAGTTACAAGTTAGTCCTTAAAGCAACCTATAGACTCTGAGTGGCTAAAAATTAAAAATCAACCTCTAATTTAGTTTCTATTTACTGGAATATTTTCCTGACACTGTCCAACTTTATTCCTGGGTATCTCTTATTGTTGTGGTTTTCTTTTTAATATTTGCTAGCAATTTATGGAAACTATTGGTTAAATAAACAGTCATACGTAAGTAGTTTAATATGGCAGAAGTTGAAATAAACTTAAAATGGAATCATGAATTTTAGGTGGTTTCTAGAATAAAAGGCTAAAGGACACATTATTTCTCTCTGGCCTGTAACTCTTGATGCAAGTTCTGGTGTTTGACAAAATCTTTGTAATTTATATAATGAAAAAAAAAAAATTGGCTGAGAATGACAGACTTTCAAAGCCGACATTGACTGAAGAACTGTGAATAACCTTGTAGTCAGAATGGAAAATTATTACTTTATGGGACTGTATGGGTGGCCAAAACCCAAATTCCCAAATATCTAGTTTAAAGCTTCTAATGGAACACTACATACTGTTTTCAGTAGAACTGGGTAGAATGTCGTAACTTTTGACCATATACATGTTAACATTTTTCAACTGTTCTTGGTAACTGAAAGCATTTCTTGCAATCATTTAGGGCGTCCTTCCTGAGGAAGTGGAGGATTAGGTATCTACAAACTGCCTTTAATTCTATGGCACACCTTGACATTTTCTAGGTCATACGTTATCCTTATCAAGTATGATACAATTAGAAGAAAAGCATGTTAACTTTTTTCTGCATAACACATTACCAGAAACTTAATATCTTAAAAAATTACCATTTATCAGCTCATAGTTGTCTAGGTCAGAATTCTGGGTGTGGTGTGGCTGATTCTCTCCTCAGGGCTTTATGTGACTGAAGTTGAGGAATTAGCTACACCATGTTCCTTTCTGGAATCTCCGGGGAAGAATTCACTTCCAAGCTTGCTCAGATTGTTAGCAGAATTTTGTTCAATATGGTTGTAGGACTAAAGGTTCTATTTCCTTTTTGGCTGTCAGCTCAAACCCATTCTCAGTTCCTAGAAGCTATTCCCATCCCTCACCATGTGGCCCCCTCCATCTTAAAGCCAAAATGGGAAGACATTTCTCTCATTAAATATCTCTCATTGCTTGAAATCTCTCCTACCAGGAAGAGCTCAGTTCCTTTTCAGTGTTCACCTGATTATGCCCATTGAAACAAAAGTAATCTCCTTCACTTTGAAGTCAACTTATTTGGGAACTTAATATCATAAAAAGGTCTCTATAGCAGTACTCAGATTTGTGTTTTAATAACTGGGTAAAGATGTGCAAATGCCAAGGAGTGAAATCTTAGGGGATGTCTCTGAATTCTGCCTATCGTGGAAAGGAAAAATGACCATATAATTTGTACGCTCATCAATTCTTTTATTAAGACATATTTACTGATTATCTTCCACATACTGACCACATCCTGATCATAAAGCTGAGTTCTCATGAGCTTATGAGTTCACAATATTACATGAGCAAGAGACATATAAATGAATAATGATTAACTGGTATAATAAATGCTATATTCTCTTAAGTATACATAAAGTACTGGTTTAACAGAAACAAAAATGATAAGAAACACTTAAAATTAAACCAAAAGAATCTGATGAATAATAAAAAGAGAAGTGGGAGGAATCAATAGCTTCTGGCAATTAACTGAGGACCAGTAACTAGAGAGTGTAGAATAAGAGATGGGTTTGGAGAAAAAATTAATAATCTACAATTTGACAGGCTGAGTTTGAAGTACTAAAAGGACATTCAGGAAGGAGGTTTTCTGTTGATAGTCTTAGCCCTCAAGAGAGATTTAAACTGTAAAACATCAGTGCCATTATTCTAAATTTAAAGCTCAAAACGTGAGTGGAAAAGATAAGCCAGTTTACCTGGACAGAATGTGTAGAAAAACGATAGAAGATAGTCAAGGATAGACTTTCAGAAAACACTGTTTTTTTCTTAAGGCTTGATTATTCATAGACATTTGTTTTTTCCTCCAACTTGAAATTACTTTCAGCTCATGTTATCATGATGTTGCTTTTTTCATCTTCCACTTTCCCCAAGTCATACCATACTCAATGTAGTGTCCGGCCTACAGTAGCTGCTTCATCACTGTTTGTTGTTGGATTAAGGATAAACTTGTAAATCAGACCTCCCCAGGTGGTTACTTATGCCTAACATCTATGTCAATTCTTTATGCCAGATGAGATAATGTATTTGGAAGTATAGTGAACTCAAGTTTACACTAATAATACAAATTATTACAAATAGTGAAAGAAAATGCAACTAGTTCAGACAAAATGGTAAAAGGAGGGAGGTTTTGAGGCTCTGTGGAATTTTTCTAGTTAAGGCATCAGTTTCAAATCAATGTAAGTCTGGGGAATCTATATCAACACAATGGGGGTGGGTGGGGGTAGTATAGGTACAGGTGGTGGAAGTTAGTAAGAATTACGACCTTATAAAAATGAGAATTTTTGGAAAAAGTTCTATTCTTTCTTCTCAGGAAGACCCCTGGAGTGTTCTGGGGGCTGAATTTTGAACAGGATTTTTCAAAATTAAAATCCTGATTGGATCCTAGAATTGTTCTGTCTACAACAAATCCCCCAATCTTGGCAATAACCAACACCCAAATCTAAAAGAAAATTCACTTCAGGGTGATCTTCCAAGGCTCTCAGGTATACAGTTTTTCTCCCTTTTAAATGTCGGACTTTTCTCATGCTTGCAGTTTCTCTGAAGATTGCTTCTTGATTGGCTGCTACCTTTTCCTCATGTACATTTTTGGCAAGCTTGACACCCACTAAGGTTTAAGATCTCCTGGGGCTCTTATCTTACCTTATCTCTTTAGAAAGCAAGCATACCAGTTTCATGAACCTTGTGAAAACCAGTTCTCATAGAACCAGTTCTAAGAGAACTGATTCTCACAGAACAGATCACTCAGTTAGCTAAATGCTTAGTAATATGTTCCTTGCATATCTGTTTCCTCTGGTTTCATTTTTAATCTTACCACAATTTCAGAAATTGCTCAAGCTATTGTAAGTGCTTCAGAAGAAAATACAGGCTTTAAACTAGGGAAAATATGAAGATGGGTCTTGGGTTCTCAGCTGAGAGAAGAAGAGAGAGTTACAGGTAAGGAACTAGCCATGAGGACAAGATATGATCCATATTCAATTTCTGCTGGGTTAAACATTGGTAGGAAGCATTTTACATCGTCTATACATTTGTAAATACATTCAGTGCAATGATGACTTCTATGTATTTATGTTAAGATTTTCATGTTTGGCTCTACATTAATGCATATTTTATGTTCTTATGAATACATTGATTTAAATAGAAAACTTGAGTAACCAACTCTCACTCAGTGGAGAATAAGAACTGTGAAAATATATGGCTTAAATATTTTTAAAAAGTAGTCTCTTTTATTTGCAAGACAAGGAAAAAGCTCTTTTCCTTTTACTTCATTGTTGGACTTGTCACCAGCTATCAATTCTTCCATTATAATTTCTTCCATATTTCTCTCTTTCTATTACTATCACCCTAGGTCAGGGACTCACCACCTCGTATCTGGTTGTCATTGAAATAAGGACAGAACTGACCTGCAGGGAAGAGAAAAATTTAATGATAGTGCAAAATAATGGCAAAAGATGGACATAAGACCTAACTCACTCCCTTTATCTTGCCCCGTTCCTTTCTCTTCCTCTTCCTTCTTTCCTTTGTTCCTTCCTTCCTTCCTTCCTTCTTCCTGATTTTCTTCCTTCTTTTTTCTACCTTCCCTTCATCCATCTTTCCTTTGGCAGACATATTCTGAGCACATATCATTATTTCAAATCATTGAATTCACAAATATAAACAGTCAAATCCTCATCCTCAAAGAAAGTTATGATAAAACACTGTCATAAATGGTATAGCAGCAAAAAAGGAACGATCCACTTGGAATGGGATGGGGACTTTAGGAAAGACTTCCTGGAGGCAGATTTGCCATCTAGCCTGAGAGTTAAAAAAACAAGCAGGTGGTGAACAGTGAAAAGGAGCTGTAGAAGCTGCCAAAGAATAGACAATCTTAGAAGAGAATAGAAAACACTTCAGGATGACTTTAAAATTAAAGAAAAAAAAGAGGGCTTCAGAGGGAGACAGGAGAGAGATATTGATGGAAATTTCAGGCCATACTGAGGAATCTGATTTATTTTTAAATAAAATGATAAAATGGATGAATTAATACCAGGAGAGGCACGAGTGGATTGCTCTTTTCTGGTGTGTTTACCCCTATAAGATGTAGGTTTCAGAAAATCAGGTACATTGCTTTGCTTCTGTAATCAAAGATAATGCCAAGCATATGATAGTAGGCACATGGCAAATATATGCTAAGTAAATCAATGGATATGTGTTTTTATAGCCTCAAGTGCAAAGATCTATTACAGTGAAGACCTTATTTAGGTTCTGGAAGGCAATGTAAGGAATCAGATGTGGAACACCATAAAAAAACACATATATAACTATTTAAGAACTAACCTCATGACTAGCTTGGCTATATTTTTAAGTCATAGAATATGTAACATGAATGTGGTCTTCTTTAGTTGATAGTGGTGCCTTCCTACGACATTTTGCAGAACAGCTAGAATAAAAGCCCACCAATGTGGAGCCTGCTACTGAGGTACAAGGGTCTCCAACTTCACAGAGAAAAACAATAAGGTATGGAAAATGAATGAAAGTTGTACAAACTGGCCCCAAACAGTAGGCTCTGTGGCTTTCTCAAGCTGTGTTATAAGAAAAGGAAAAAAGAGAACTAAGCTCTCTGGCTGCCTTGTATGTCATAACACTTGTCTACTGTAATAGTCTCCTAAGACATCTTTCTGGTTTTCATCTCCACTCCCACATTTTGGTCCAACCAACCTGCACTCTATCAGACTAATACTCCCCAAGCACCCATTTCGTCATGACATTGCCTGGGTTAAATAGTTATAACCTAGACAGCATTCATCTAACAAATATTTATGATTTGGCAGCCTGGGCTGCTGGTCTACAACGAAGAAAATCTGAATAAGCCATTTTCACTGTCCTTATGGTGCTCAGAGCCTGGGGAATACTGGTGGCAGAGGCCACCTTGGTTAGGAGTTGACTCTTGCTCTGGGAGGACAGGGCTGTCATCTTCATGATGTATGAACTTAGATAGGTGGTTTATTTTATATTTCTCCAGTTTAGTCATCTGTCAAGTAGAAACCATGGTCACATCTTGTAGGGTAGCTTTGAGATTATATGTGCAAAGGCAAGCAAGGAATGAACTATCCCGAGAGTATAGTAGGTAAAAGCATGTTCCTGATACTCTCATCCAGATAACATAGAATGATATTCATTTGAGACACCCTTTAGTCTGGCTCTGGATTATCTTGAAAACATTTTTTACTGACTATTCCAACAAACTGTATTCCTGCTCTATGTCCATCTATCTACTTGCTGCTTTTCAAGTTTCAACCACAGGAATGAAGCTGTGCATCTACTAGAGTACAAAAGAAGATTTCAAAATGGCCAACGCACTCACTTCTTTGTAACATGCCAGCAAGTCTTTTTCCTCAAGTGTTGATTCTAAGTAGTGCTGCGAGGTCAACCTGCTGTTAAGATTCAACTACATCTAATTCCATTGTAATCATGTGAGGTATGGTATAAAGAGCAATATAGAAAAATTAAATGTTCATTATCATGGCTGATTATTTCAACACATGTTTATTTTCACTCTTAATTCACTCCTAGATTGTAGTTTATAATACCAGATTTTTGGATGCCATTGCTGAGACTCATGAAGATGAAATGATTAGTCCCCAGTCACTCAGCAAGTGTTAAAGTCGCTGTTCCCATCTTTACTTCAAAGGCCCAAACCTTTCCATTGTACTGTCCTAACTCTAGGAAGAGTGTACATCCATTTTTTTTGACCATCTCCTTGGGTGATGTAGAGGGTGTTTCTTTTAAAACAGGCAAATAGCCTTTCAGAAATTGAATGAAGAGACAAACCTTCTTCAGAGTGGCTAATCATCAATGCAGAAGGATGGTCTGTCTGCAGTGCAAAGCCCTGACAAGCTGAGTAACAGGTACTGCTTACAAAGTCATTTCCAGTAGAATCAGTCTGCTAGTTATTAAGTGTCTGGAAGCTATTTTCCCAGTTTTTAAGTAGCCAGGATTTGCTGCTAATATAGTAAGAGTCAGCATTACACCGGCTGCTCATAAATGACTTATTTAGAAAGAGGCAAGACATGTTGTGACTTGGCTGTCTTCTATTCTTTGGAGATAATATATAAGTTCCTAGTAACGAAACATGAAAACAAACACATTACAACTATTTAACATATGTTATAAGTAAATAAATGAAGAATGCATATTTTCCTTCATTTTCTCTGACTTTTATTATTTCCTTTGAACTGACACATTCCCCCAGCTGCCAAACACATGTTTTTCGGGTGAGGGAGTCATTGGGAGGAGCAGACCCAGCACGATTTTCTACCATTTCCGTGCCCAATACTTAGTGCTAAGTAGATGAGATTATGCTCTGACACTGCCCATATGTAACGAAAGTCCTTCTATGCTCTAGTAATCGATCCAGTTCAAGAAATCCCAGTTATTTTCTACAGCACAGAAGTGAAAGGTGTCTTTCCCAGATTGGCCCATGATGCAGCCAAATAGCAACAGGTACTTTGCTTTTCTAAGGATGAGCATCCTGTCATTTGGGTCAGGTTGTTCATAAAAGGGGGAATGGCATGGTGCATATAAGTGTGCACTCTGAACCCAATAGCCGAAGACTGATCCTGGATCCATCACTAATTGTTCTACCTGGAAAGTTACCCAGTCCATCTCTGTCTCAGTTTCCCTGTGGAATAAATATGCCTGGTGTGTTTGAAGAGATTGTGTTTGATGGGATTAATGGAATCAATCATATAAATACTGAGAACAGTGCCTGACACATGTAAACATTATTGAAGTGTTTGCTCTGACGATGATAATGATGATGATGATGGTAGTGATGATGGTGTTATTAGATTATGTAGAAAACCCTCAACAAACAGGTCCATTGATTACAGTTCAACAGAATTAACACAGAGGGTAAAGATGATTATGAATCATAGTTATTATTTAATTATGCTTTATTTGCAGAAAACTGTGTGTTTAAAGGGTTCGGATAAACCTAGAAAGAGATATGAAATACATATTTTCACCTGTTACTTCATTTTGGAAGAAAAATATTTTATAAATTTACCTTTACTTTGGTTAAAAGCTAAATGCTATGATTCAGTCATACACATATAAAACTTTATTTTTAGTGATTAAACCCAAATTTTCCATGAGTCTCTTTCTACTCAGAGGATTAAATATTCAAAATAACAATATTTTTGTCCCATCTAAAGAAATTTTTTATGTTACTTTAGTCTCTTTGTGGTAAATATCCAGTCTTTTAGAGGTATCGTCTTTATTTTTTTGAACACATATTTTATTTTATACTAGTTTTAGATTTACAGAAAAAATGTTAAGGCACTACAGAGAGTTCCCATATGCCTGGCACCCAGTTTCCCTTCTCATTAAGAACCAACTTATGTCACAACCATACTTTTGTTACATTTAATAAGCCAATATTGATGCGTTATTTTTAGCTACAGTGCAGGCACATTCAGATTGTCTAAATTTTCACCCAACGTCCATTTGATATTCTAGGATCCCACTTTAGATACCATGTTGTATCTAATGGTCATGTCTCCTTGACTTCCTCTTTGCTGTGACCGCTTCACAGACTTTCCTTGTTTTTGATGACCTGTGCTGTTTTGAGGAGTTTCAGTCAGGTATTTTTAGATTGTCCAATAAGTGGAATTTGCCTGACACTTTTCTCATGATCAGCCTAAGATGAAAGGATTTGGAAATCAAGATTCTGAAGATAAAGTGCTATTTTCATTCTATCATATTAAGAAATATACTATCAATATGACTTATCACT
>PVKM010020571.1:0-23266 GCA_004027735.1 Carollia perspicillata
ACCTTAAAAATGTTTTATTTTGAAAATACTTAATACAAGTTTTTTAATTCCCGTTAAAATGTTCTGTGAAAGACAGTATCAAGAGAATTAGAAGACAGGCCTGAGACTTAGAGAAAATATTTTTTAAAAAATTATCTGACATAGCTCTTGCCATTGTGGCTCAGTTGGTTGGAGTGTCACTTTGTAAGTGAAAGGTTGAGGTTCAATTACTGGTCAGGGCACATACTCAGGTTGCAGGTTTGATCCCCAGTCCAGGAGCATATAGGAGGGAACCAATCAATGTTTCTCTCTCACATTAACGTTTCTCCTTCTCCCTTCTTCTGTCCCTTATCTCTCTCTAAAAGGCAATGGAAAAAAAGCCTTCAGGTGGGGATAAAAAAAAGAATATCTGTTATATGACTATTATCTAAAAATATAGAAAGAATTCTTAAAACAATATAAGAAACAAACAGTGATTTTAAAAAAATGGGCCCAAGACCTTAACAGACATCTCATCTAAGAAGATAGACAGCAAATAAGCATGTGAAAAGCTGCATCACATCATATGTCATCAGAGAAATACAAATTAAACAGGGAGATACTATTACACCAAATGCTAATGAGGATGTAGATCAATTAAGAACTCTCATATGTTATTCATGGGATTACAAAATGGTATAGGAACTTTGGAAGACAGTTTGTCAGTATTTTACAAAACTAAATGTACTCTTAAAATAATCCCACAATTATAGTCCTTGGTATTTATCTAAAGGACTTGAAAATTCATGATGTCCTTCAGTAGGTGAATGGATAAATACTGTGGTATATCCAAACAATGGAACATTATGCAGTGCAAAAAGAAATGAGTCTTTAAACCATGAAAAGACATGAAGGAAACGTAAATGCATATTACTAAGTGAAAGAAGTAAATCTTAAAAGGCTACATACTGTATAATTTACACTATTTGATGTCCTGAAAAAGGCAAAATTATGGAGACACTGAAAAGATCAGTGGTTGCCAGAGATGGGGAATTGGGCCAGAGATGAACAGACAGAGCACAAATGACTTTGAGGGCATTGAAAATGCTGTGAATATGTGACTATGCATTTATCTGAACCAAAGAATGTACAAAACCAAGAATGAAACTTAACCTAAGCTATGGAAACTTTGGGTCATTATGCTATGCAATACATGTTTATCTTTGATTTAAAAAAATGTACTCTTCTAGTTAGTGGTGTTGATAATGAAGGAAGGCATGTGTGTGAGTGGAGGGGTAGGAGATGTATGAGAAATCTCTACCTTCATCTCAATTAAGCCTAAAAGTTACTCTTAAAAAAAGTCTTTAAAAATCCCATTATATTCATTCTAATGTCATGCTCATCAGGCAAAGATATGTTGTCATTTTTTTTCTTTAGGCATTGTACAGATGACATCAGGATGGAATATATAGTCATGCACGCCCAGTGACATTTCAGGGAATGACAGACCACATAATGACAGTTGTCTTGTAAGACTCTAATGGTGCCAAATGAACTGTGAGAAATGGAAGGATATGTGGTTCAGAGAAGGCATTTTTCCCTTCTCTGACCGAGCCAGATCCGTGGGGTCTGGCAATAGATTCTCTTTATCTCAGAGCACCTCAATTTTGAGTGCACAGATTACCTCAATTTTGAGCCACTGACCTGTTTTAGTGCAAAGGAACCTGCCGCCAACTGCTATATATTCAGAGGGCGCTACAGCCATCCCAGATCTAGCCTGACGCTCTTCAGAGAACAGCGCCAATTTTCTGTGAGGACCTAAGATGCTGCGCAAGGACACAGGTTCACAAGAGCTGGCTCAACGGGTCTTTATTAAGTGCCGCTGCCACATTAGTAAACCTTTGTGATGGAACCAGCCTGCTTTTGTTTTGGGGGAATATTTTCACATTGTAATTATGTAAAACGTAGATAAGGTTTATCTCTTCCAACAATTCAATGTCACAGAGAGCCCTTTATGTAAGACGGGGTCAATGGAGACGAAAAGAAATTTCCAAAGTCAAAATATTGGATTCTCAGCTTTGCACTCTTTCACTGTTAGACACCTTATTTTTTGAAAAAATGAATACTGCAAACTGTTTTAATATGACCATTGTTTGAACATACAATAGCCAAAACACAGAGCCATGGCAGTCCACTATGTCCCTCTCTCCCTCTATCTTGATTTCTTTTTCTGACAAATCCTCAGGCCACCTTAACTCCATTCCGACCAACATGATTATGGTGATTTATTCCTTACCCAGCGGGTTTCTCCTAGATATTTCCAATTAATCCAGCTCACATCCCTGTCCATTGAAAGCTTCGATATACTATTGCAGCCCTGTTGGAAAGAAACAGGGGGAGGGCTACTGGGACAGTGTTTATCGTGTCTACAGTAGTGGGTGGTAGTATCCTAAGCCTTCACATTTGCTCACCACCCCCTCACTGACACAGAGAAACTTCCAGTCCTGCAAGGTTCATTTATGGTAAATGACTTATACAATTGCCTACAATATTCAGTACAGTAACATGCTGTACTGGTTTGTAGCTTATAAGCAACAAGCTCTACCGTATAGACTAGGTATGTAGTAGGCTATACTATCTAGATTTGTGTAAGTGCACTCTGTGATATTTGTGTGACAATGAAATTGCCCACATACATTCCTTAGAACATTTCCCTATCATTAAGACACACATGACTATATTAAGTGTTCAGAACTATGAGATACTTTTGCATTTGGTATAATTTGGTTCTACACCCTTATACTTTTATTCTAAATGTATGTTGACATAGCTCACAATGATAAATAAAACCCAACTAAGAAAAAATGAAAATGATGAAAACAACATATATTTGGACATAAAGTGGAGCCAGGCTTTAAATTAGTTTAAAGTGTCTATTTACACCTGCTTTGGGTAATTAACAGTCAAAGAAATAAAAACTTACATATTCCTCAGTGATTCAGTGATTAAAATAAAGTAGTAATTGAATAGAAGCGTAGTTATCCTGACACTAAGATCTGATGCATTTTTCTGAAGGGTCCTTATTAAAAATTAATTAATTGATATAAAGACCAGTGACCTGAACATTATTCTTATTGGCTATACAACAGTGAGTTTCATCTGCTTCAGGAAAGGTTGATGAAACCCAAGCATCAACAACAAAGGGAGAAGTAATCATTCTAAAAATGTGCTCCTTAATTTTCATATACACAAGCACTTGGAATCTTGCTAAAACAGAAGCCCTGTCAATAGATCAGGGGTAGGTCCCAATCATCTGATTCATGAAATGCTCCCAAGTGATGGTGGTGCTGATGGTCTGTGGGCAACACTGGGTATCAAGGCCCTGACTGGAAACCAGTTTTATATAGTTTACTTCCTCTGTTGCTCTAGATTAATCCATATTTATGGTATCCAGAAGAATATAGAGTCTGAGTATTTTTTTTTTCGAGTAATCCTTCATAACTATTGTTTTCTCATCTGAGAATTTGATAGATCTTGGCTAGATGTGACTTTGAGTTTGCTGTTTTTGACAAGAGCCTGAAATACGGCTTTTGTCAGGTAATTCCCTTTAGCCATAATAGAGAGTGAAGCTGTGGTTGACATGCTCGTGTGAAAAATGAGAAAACTAATGGAGCCTGAATACAAAGTCATCCCTCTCCTGTTCACAGTGAAGCCCAGAAGTACCCCAGGTAGAGGTAAAACTTTTCTAAGAAATGTAAAAATCCAATTTGTAGAGCAACTTGGGAAAGCAATTCCACTTTTGAATATACACCTTGGAGAAATTTCTTTCACATGTGCACAAAGAAATATAAAAGTATGTTCAATGCAATATATTTATTACAAACATTAGAAACAACTAGATGTCCACCAGAAGGGAAATGGATACATAAATTCTAGTTTTTCATTCTTTGAAAACTTAAAACTATTAAAGAGAATAGAATATATCTTTATGAGACAAAATGGGTATATCTCAAAATATTATGGTTAGTGAACAAGAAAAGTTACAGAATATTATATATACTATGATGCCACTTATGTAAAAAATAAAACAAAATTGAAAATAATGTATAGTATTTTGGGCTAATATATGTGGTACCATTTTGCGAATATGAACACAAGACAGCAAGTTGCCTGTGGGGCTTACCTCTGAGGACAAAGGGAGGGTGAGAGCAGAAACAAGGTCCCAGGATAGGGTGGAGTGATGACCTCAACTCTGTGATAATTCATTTCTTAAATAAAAATGAGAGCAATGTGATGACGATACCTATAGTATGTAGAGTCCGAAATGGCTCACAATAATGTCTACCTGCTGGGGTTTACAGTATACTCACTTCTCCCCGCTTGTGAGCTGCAGCTAGTAACTTACTTCTGGAAAACTTATCATGGCAAAAATAATAGAACATGACTCTCAACACAGCTACAAAAGACTCTGGCTTCCATCTTACTTCCATTCTAAAGAAGAATGCTTCATCAGGACCCAAATAAACAAATCTTGATTGACTATAGGGATTCGTTGCCTAGAAAATCATCCGAAGCTGTTGAGATGATCACAAGATAACACAGAAGATTAAAACAGATGAAATTTATGAAGAAACCTTAAAATCATAATATTGTAAAAAGAATTCTTTGTAGAAAATTTAGAAGTATGGTGAGGATATCAACAAAATGAACAAAAATTATATTTTCGTTATCTCATGGTCTCTGGGGGTCAGGAAAAGCAAATGTGTCTCATCTGGGTGCTCTGGTTCTGTGCCTTTCACAAGGTAGGACTGCTGCCTTATTCCAAGACTTTAAATGAGTAGGGAGCCACCTGTAAGCACACTCACCTCACATGATTGTTGACAGGATCCAGTCGCGGAAGGCTGTGGGACTGAGTGTCTCAATTGCCCAAGGCCATTCTCAGCAGGCCACTCCACAGGGTAGCTCACAGCCTGGTAGCTGACTTCCAATAGCAGGGCAAAACAGAGCAGGAGAAAGCAAGCAAGATGGCCTCAAGAAGAATATAGCACTTAGCTCTTGACACTGATTGAGGAGAGGAAGTGGACACAGTCGGTGGGTAAAAATGTCTGAGCTAGACTCCTAAGGGAAAGGAGGAGTGTAGCAGTACCTGGAAGGCTGCTCATTGGAGCTGAGCAATTAGAAAAGTCCTCAAAAATCGTTTTGCTTTTAAACTTATATTGTTAATTTGGATAATGACTATGATTGTTCTTCAAACTCTTCCACAAACCAAGAAGTATCTAGTTTTTTTCAAAAGAAATTGAGTTGTTAATAATTACTCTAAAATAATTGTTTGAACATAAGTAATGTAACTTAATTGATTTAAAATTTTTACTAAGGTTTAAATTAGAAATTCTTGTAATAATTTAAGTTAATTAGGAGGCTTTAGGAGTCAGCTCCTTAAACACCTGCTAAATATGTCCAGCTTTTGGATTTTGTAATGTAGATGAGGATTAACCACTGCTGACAATATACTTCTCCTTCCCTTTATAAATGAACAACTAATAGATATTTCTTTTACTTAATCTCTTTGCATTGTGGTGGTTTTAGTAGGAAAGAATTAAGTGTAGGCTGTACTTCCTTCTATTTATGATGATATGGTTAGATCTATATATTTTATCTTCCTTGCACAGAGGCAGTCTGAATTAGGAAGAATTCTAATTATAAAGTTCAGACTTCTACTAAGGGAGCCTATTCCTGATATTCAATGACTACAAATGCTATCTCGGGTGAGGAAAGGGTGGTTTTTTGGAAGCAATTGGAGTGAGTTACTTCTCATTAAGGTTAAGTATATAATTTGGGGTCTCTTTAATTTCGTCATTGTTAAGCACAACCTTCAATTTACATGACACTCTAAGTCTGTCCAGTTTTTGGGGTTTCTACTGCTGGCTCTGACACTGGGAGATTCCCGCAAACAACCAAATTTGTTGCCTTGTACCCTCAGTAACTTTGGCTGAATTTGACTGTTAACACAGCTCATTTCCAGACTTGACTTGGCTTGTGGACAATGGCATCAAGATTGAAAGTGAACTTGGTGTTGACAATTTTCTGTATTTCTTCAAAATACCGTTTGCTGGTAAATTGTTTTGGATGTCCAAATACAAAATTTAAATGATCTTTCATGATACTAAGAATTCTCTCTGGGAGGGGGAAGATGTATTTCACGTGGATGATATACTCCTATATAAATCAGAATTACTTCATTTTCTTTCTATTTTAAAACAGATAGTATTCTACTAAAAATCTTACCAACTCATGACCATTCATTGAAACTTTATAACTGTATTCTTTTGTTGTATTTTAATTTTTAGATCTATAGTTATTGTTTTATATTAGTATGCTTTTATTTTCAGTTTAGCTATGTGCCATTTGAGCAAAGACCATTTCATATACCCCTCTTTATCTTCATTCAGCATTTAGTGGTGTAAGCTTAGTAGGAGCTTAACAAACACTGTTAAATAAGGACACATCTATTTGAAGAATCTGAAGTCTGAATTTAAGTTGAATTTCCACCCTATGATAGAATATTTTCATGCATATTATTTTAAATAAACTATATATTTTGGATTACAAGTGGAAAGAGCAATGTCCTCTCTGTTGATAGGGTTGCCTAGTGGTTTTTCTTCTTCTGAATATAATAAGGGGTTGACATACTTGATCATTTTCATAAATGATAGCATCTCTGAATCATCTGACCTCTCTTTTATAGCTACATTAGGAAATGACAAAAAATCTATTAGACACTCAATTTATATTATGTGTGCAACATAATGACATTACCCATAAAACATTTATCATAATGCTTTTTAATAAATAATGCTTTAATACTTAGGAATCCTTGAAAGTTTCATAATGACAGTTCACATTTGTTTGACTTTTATAAGGAATCTTAATTTAAATTTTGAAAGGCAACTTAAAGTTAAAGGACAGCTTAGATATTTTAAGGATTCTTGTTGGATAGATGCTCATGTGGTATAACAAGTTTTCCACACATTGTAACTGTGAATGTCATACAATGCATTTTCTAATTAAACATTTCAAAATTTCTGGAAATCATCACATAAAATATATTACTAATTATTAAAAGTGCATTTCTTATCATTGTGTTGGACATAATAGCCTAACTAATGTTTTTTCCAGATTATGTTACTGAAACACATAGCCCACATTATATGGATACGCTAGATAAGACCATAAATTAGAGGTAACTAGCAGGTAGAGAAGGTTGGGATTTGACATTAGAGTTAATCTTTGAGAAAAATGAACACAGATGGGATTGTTTAAAAGAGATTTAAGTCTGAAAGGTAAGTTTAGAATCTAAGGAAGCACATAATCTCTGATCAAGATCCAGGAAACAATT
The DNA here is from genome assembly GCA_004027735.1 of Carollia perspicillata. Classification (NCBI taxonomy): domain Eukaryota; kingdom Metazoa; phylum Chordata; class Mammalia; order Chiroptera; family Phyllostomidae; genus Carollia; species Carollia perspicillata. Next base: position 7,355 of record PVKM010020571.1, read on the forward strand.
GAAAATGTTATCCAATGTCAAAAAGCAAGGCTTCCCTAAGAACTTAGCTGTAGGTATCTCAGATTTGGTCATACGTAATATGTCTCGGCAGGGAGAAAGTTAGTATCTGGGCAGCCTATCAATAAAGGGCAATAAAGAGAGGCAAGATATCAGCTTGATTTCAGCAGAGAACTCTACAAGGGAAATCAATGTCTCCATTAAAAAAATATATAGCAGTGCTTCAAGAAACTCCACTGAGAGAAAGGCTGCTTGGTCCCAGAGTCATCATTTCATGGTAAGGCTTTATCTTGTTGCTCAGGCATCTCTCGTGGAAGATTACTGCTGATGCCATGCTAACATAGGCAGTCTTTCTCTTCTTTATTGCTCTAGTCCAGCGATTTTCAACTGGGGTGCTGCAAGGATTCTGAAAACATGCAATACCTGACTATTGAGTAAGGGACACTGACCTTTTTTCCCTTAGATTGCCAAATAATTAAAAAAAAAAAAAAGACAACAGCCAACACAATGGCCAATCTGTGTGAATGAATCAAAATCGCAACTTTTTTTTTTTTTTGTCAGCTAGGCAAAAGTTATATGTTTTGGTGTGCCACAGAATTTTAGTAATTTGTTTATGTGTGCCATAGATGAAAAAGGTTAAAATTGCTATTCTAGTGTGGTTCAGAGGTGGTCCAGAAATTTGTGTAGTTTGGGTTGTTTCAGTGACTCTAGAATGCACTACTTTAATTTAGAGAGTGGAGACCAGAAATGCTAAATGACTTACAAATATAATGCACAGGCACCTTAAATGTCCTGCCAGACATTCACATGCCGTGAAAATTTTTATAATTTTTTGAGACTAGAATGAACATTTGTATTATGTTTTATACAAGGTATGTTTACATATAATGCATATGCCATTGTAAAATTGTGTAAAGTACAGTAAAATTATATTTAATTTTGTTAAGAACTTTACCTGGAGTGTTGACCATTTAGAAAATCACATCACCTAACACCAATGGCACCCATGATATTTAAGTCTCCAATACCACACTTTGATCAGTTTGCATTTGTTGCTGCTACATTCATGAGGATTTTATGAACAAAAACAGATTACTTTTTTATGTCTTTTATTATAAATGTTACTGAGAACTTACATAAGAATAAAATACTATTTTATATTATTTCTCTTTTTAAAAAACAAGATTTTATTTATTTGTTTTTAGAGTGAGGGAAGGGGAAGGAGAGGGGGATAGAAATATCATTGTGTGTTTGCTTCTCAAGCGCCCCCTACTGGGGACCTGTCTAGTAACCCAGGCATGTGCCCTAACTGGGAATCAAACCACCACCCTTTGGTTCCCAGGCCATCGCTCAATCCACTGAGCCACACCATCCAGAGCAACTTCTCTTTTACATCATCTTTAATTAAATAAAAAAAGTGTATATAAGTAGGTTAGAGTATTTAATTTTTTATAAAAAGAGGATGATAAAATATTTGTTGTTAGAAGGATTCAAGAACCACGAGCCTAAATATGGATGTGCAGCATTTTCCTCTCATTTGTAACTTGTTTTTCTGGGCTTCCTGAGTTCGTTAGTAAAGTTCGAGGATAACAAAAGGGAAAAGGAGAAAGAATATATATGTGTGTGATTTTAGATTTATTAGTATAATTTACTAAAGATCTCCAATTTATGTCACCTCCAAATCGTGCCCCTGGCTTACCTCCACAGCTGAGACCATCTTGCCCAAATAACTTGGGTGGTCCTGCAGCATATCTTACTTTTCTGATAGAAACCTAGGAGAAACCCACCCAGAGAAACTCACTCGTTACTTTTCTCACATGTCTACCTCCCACGTTTTAGTTACCTGTTTGAAGATCTATTTCTTTCACCAACACAAACCCTTTGGGAGGAATATAGGTTCTCAGAGAAGACCCTGTGCTCCACTGAGGTGACTGAGCCCTAACTCGCTATGTGGTTGCCCTGCAGGGTGCAAGATCAGTACCCCAACAGCACCAAATCAGCTCAAATGCAGACAGATTATACTACTCCGCACATACCAAAGTGTATGAAAATACTTATTGTTCATATCATGAGACTTTATGGTGAGAGCTGGATGGGATGGTCTGAGAACAGCGTGAGCAAGGCATGGAAAGGAATGGGTAGCTTTGGTTTCTACTGTGGCTGGGGAGCCGTGTTGGGGTGAGAGTTCTTATATGGGCTGGGGTTTGCATGGTGTGAACTTTCCTACCTGAGTCAAGGGAGGTATATTTGTCAGCTATTCAGCCTGGCTTATCAGCTTTCCCTGGGGTAAGGTGAAAGGGATAAATCCTGACCACTTAAAAGCCATCAGTGGTCAAAGATCAAAAATAGAGTCAGACTCGTGATTACATGACCACATGGAGAAAGTCCCTACATGTAAAAATACAAAACAAGAATCACAGCGTCTATATAATACAAATATCTAAATAATAACACTGGACCATCTAGAAGATTTAACAAAACAGGATTTAAGAACAGAGACATAGGATAAAAACCTGTTTTCAGAATTTGGGCATATGAAGAAGGACTGGTGCTTAAGGATCAAACCGGTTATAACAACTGCAACACTATAACTGATAAAGTTAGATATAAGGTTGAATAATTAAATATCTCCTGTCATAAGCATTAGACCCGGGGATACACTTTAACTAGGTTGTTATTAAAAAGCCTGAATTAAGGAGAAAAACATACAAGTAGCTCTCTATAATAAAGGGATATTTATGTCAGTGTACATTCCTTTGTAATAAAATTATGTTTTTAAAGTTTGAAAATCATTTGTTTAAATATAATATTAATCAAAATAAGAAATTTTGGAAATTATAACAATTTCTCGACACAATACACATTTATTTCTTATTCATGTCACATTCCATCTGGTTCTTCAGTATGAAGAGTTGGGAACCAGATTTGGTCCATATAAGAACTTTGATATCTGTCAGACTTTGTTGGCATCCACTGTTCCTTTACCTTCAGCTGGCTGACAAAAGAAGAGAGAGAGGGTGGGAATCACGTGGGATTGTTGTAACTAGTCCAGGATTTCACACACTCTTATTACTGGTAATGTAGAGGCAACTAAAAAGATAGAAACATAGCAATCAAATTGGAAAAAGTCAAACAAGTAGATAAAGAATAAAGATATAAAAGTTTTTTACAGAGATGATAAAGAAGACATTAAAAAATCTAAGCTATGTTTAAATGATATGAGGAGAACAGAACAAATAAAGAAATGTTGAAAAAGAAATTCTAGAAACTGAAAGTTATGCAAATTGCACCAAGATATATCAAGCAAAATTCTAGAAATTAAATGATGAGGAAAGAGGCCTGTGGATATCCAGACATAAAATCCAGTCACTGAGGAATGAAGAAAGTCAGTCTGGAACTTCTACATCACTATGGTAATATTAAATGTGAACACAGAGAGTGGAAGAATATCTATAATCATTAATAGTAATGCTTAATTTGATACCCAGTCAAGTTGTATTTAAGACAACAAACAGATATTCTTAACCATATAACAAGGTCTACTACATATATGATCTTTTTATTGAGGAAAAAAATAAGAAACTTGGAAATTGAAAACTGTGGGAAGAAGATATAATAAATGTTTATTTTTCTAATAGTAATAACTATGAATAAGAAACCATGTGAACTGTGATTAACAAAGAAAACTGAAAAGTTCAGGAAGTTAACGTGGGGAAAGTGAGAAAAAGGGTGTTAATTTCATCATTCTTCTAAGGGGAGAAACACAGATCATTTCAAAACTGAAATAATTCTCTTCTGAAGAAAAGACGCTCTTGAGATATGAATCTGATATTTCACAGATAATAACCACTGGAATTTTAGGTTCAATCATTCACAAATATTTTATAGTCTGTCCATTAAAAGTCTGATCAAGGGAAAAAAACTAAAAAACATCACTCCTATGAAAAATTAAGATCCTGTGTAATGGCATCTGCCTGTTACACAACTATCTCAAAGATTTCTAACTTGTTAAGTACAGATTTTGATTTATTGGTTATCCAGATCTTTGTCATGGTTTACTGTCATGTAAGTTTTGAAATCTATCTACACAAGTTACACCTTCCATCAAGCTAAAAATTGCAAAATGTAAGGACATTGCTTTAAATAATAAATGCATGATCCTCATCAATAGATGGAGTCCACGATTATATGAGAATACATCAAATAGTCTTTCTGAGTTTACCTATAATTCCTTCTTGATATAAAACTTCAAAACCCAATCTCTTCAGAGAAAGTTTCATTAATGATGACCCTATGTAGACACACGCTATTTCACCCCTTCCAGTGAATTTTATTTCTAAGAGAAAAATGAGCGAGAGAGAGAGGGTGAGTGAATGCACACTAAGATGCTTTTGGAGTGACAATGAACATAAAGAGACATGTAACAGAGCATGGGCAGTCTTAATAGAACAGATGTCATCAGACTAGTCACACGTTTTTCAGTTTGTAATTTAGAAAATCTTATCCCCTGCTTTTCCCAGAATGACAATCTTTTATTTCTCTTGTCTGTTTTGATGATATTCAGAACCTAAGTTTTGAAACCAAAGGAACTTACTGAAAATCAACTATTTCCTTTCTGGCTAATTTTGTTTATGTCTCTCAGAACCTGAGAGTTTTCATCTTTGAATTAGAAATTATGATAATGCTCAGCTCATAGAATTAAATAATATAAAAGTGCTTTATGAATAGTACAACATAAGTATAATGACAATAATTATTGTATAAGTAATAGTAGTAGTGATAATCAGGTTCTAGATACCAACAGTCATGGATTTGTATTCCAGGTTCATTTTTATTGCTATATACATTTAGTTTATTGATATCAAGCTCAGTTTTTTTCATCTATAAAATAGGAGGATTATTTCTGGCCACATGGTTGTTGTGTTGCAGGATACATTGCAAGAAAGTTTTCACTGTAATGTCTGACATATAGCATTAGACCACAAGTAAAATTTATTATAACTTATTGAGTACTTATACTATGCATTGTATTTGTAAATGTTAATGTCAATTAATCCTCATTATAATACTTCAGGGAGATCTTATTATCTATAATTAATAAATGGTGCAGCAAAGGATAAAGGTAGTTGGCCCAAAGCTAGAAAATGATGGCACTGGAGTTTAAACCCAAGTATATCTGACTCTGAAGCTCATGAGTGTTGCAACTTATACATATGTAAAATATATTTATTAAATGTTAATTTTATACACCATTAGCATTTATAATCTCTATCTAAATCATCATTTTTAATGTTAAAAGATTAGAAGGGATTATTTTTCATGACTTGTTTGAAAATTAAGTCATGAAATAGTTTAACTCTAAGAGTTTGATGAGATTTCATGTGTTTCTCTAAAATTTTATAAAGTTATTATGATGCAACAACTAATGCAACATTTTGACAATAATTTCCTCTAGCCATTTAATTATCCAATCATGCATTTTCCTCTTTTAAATAAAAGTTTTAGGCGACAGCAGTATAATTCGGTATAGAGAGACACATGTCAGTTGTTTTCATTTTGTTGTCGTTGTAGGTTAAGAAAAAGAACTCAGCTAAGTTATCCAGGAGTAGAGAAAATACTTCTTAGTGCTTTACCATAGTGAGTGCTCACTTTGCACTGGATGAATGGTTAGAAGACCATGAACACTTTTCTTTGCTCCCCCCTCCCAAAATAGTCATATGATGCATTTAAAGAAAGAAAATCAGTGTACCCATATTTTAAGTATGAAGGTATGAAACATTTTCAGTCATAATCTTTAAAGATCAAACTTTCTGGGACACTCATCTGCATTTCTTTCCTGCTATTCTCTAGTGACTATTCATGGAGGATGTGAGCCTCTAATTGTTCAGTACAGACATTGGAAATACCTGTGATCTAAAATCTTCCCTCTTCATTTTTCTAAGGTGGTGGTTTTAAAAGAGGGGTAATTTTGATCCCAGGAGAAACCTACCAGCACCTGGAGACATTTTTAGTGATCACCTTTTGGGGAGGTGCACTACTGGAATGTCGTGAATAGAGGCCAGAGAGGATGGGAAATATCTCATAATGCACAGGACACTCTCACAACACAGAATATCCCAAAATGTCACTGGTGCCAAGGAGAGAATCTTGATCTAAGGTTACCATGCAATCAAATCCATAATTAATAAAAATAAAGCAAAATGTTTGCACTTCTTCCTAAAGTCACACTTCAGAATGCTCTGGGTATGCATATAATTCTGTAAATTCTTACACTACTGGAGGCTAACCTGACGTATACGTCCACAGCCCAATTAGTCATCATTTCTCTAGCTGAGTCATCCTTCCCAAGCCCAGCCTGATATTTGCGGCCCATATTTATTTCTACTTTTTCATGAAATTTTCATTAGTGTAAAATTACATTGAGTGTAAAATTATGTTTATTATAGATTTTCTCTGAGTATTCATTAATTAAATGAGAGAATCTGTTATCTGGCATACAGTAGGCACTTAATAAGTTTACATTAAGTGCCTACCTTTGTGCCTTCCTTTTTAAATCTTTTCTCTTCTGATGTTTTTATTTAGTTTATTTACTTATTGGTGAACATTTAATTTTATACAGTTTTGACATTTTTGTTCAGTTGGATTTTTGAGGATATATTTTATTTAGTCTATGAGAACATACTTATTTGCATTGTATAATTTTTCCCTACACTCCAGCATTACTAACACTAAGTAGTTCTTGACTGAATGAGTGAAGAAAGGAATATATGAAGAATATATGAACATTGGTGTTTTCATATCTGTAGTGTTGAAGCAGTAACACAATATTAATTCATGATTTTTCTTTATTGTACATTGCTTTTAACATTCTGAGAGTTTTTACAAACTTTTAGGTTTTTAAATAAAGCTTTTTTAATTGAATCTTTGTTGTGTGTTTTCCACTACCATTTTGTCCCCTTATACTCTCCTCCCCCACAGCAATCGCCACACTGTTGTCCATGTCCATGAGTCATTTTCCTTTTTGCTCAGTCCGTCCAGCCCCTAACAAAACCCCCAGAGCCATCATCCTGGTTTTCATTTACGAGTCTGTCCCCATTTTCCTTGTTAGTTTAGTTTGTTCATTAGATTCCACATATAAGTAAAATCATTAAATAATGCTTTTAACTATTATTTACATGGTAATATTCTGTTCCAGATAAATACAAAAATATATATTTTAAAATGTACAAGAACAATGATTTAAATGCTTGTTTTTCCATTACATATCATATCTTTAAAAGCAATTTCAGTCAATTACAAAAATGTTCTATTTAGGTCTCAATTTACTAAAACAATACAATTTGATGGCTATACCTTTCTTTTGGTAAAGTGCCTTTGAGAAGAAGAAAAGAGCAAGAATTTTGAATGCAAATATAATTGAGAAAAAAACATGTCTTGATATTCAAATAAATTTTACAGTGCATCTTTTTGTTCCTTACAGAAAGTGTGGACTATGGGCCTGTATTTGTGCAAGAACCAGATGATATAATTTTCCCAACCGATTCCGACGAAAAGAAAGTAGCACTGAATTGTGAAGTGCGTAGCAACCCAGTTCCCAATTACAGGTAGAAATTCACCATTATTCCTTTTACCTAAATCTTAAAAATCCCCTTCAATGAAATTCTGGCACTCTCAAGGACTATTGTAATGTCTCAAGTAATTTTTACTGTTTGTCTTCTGATTTTTCTTAAGATGGCTTCGAAATGGAACAGAGATTGATTTAGAAAGTGATTATCGCTACAGTTTGATAGATGGGACCTTCATTATAAGCAATCCAAGTGAAGCAAAAGATTCCGGTCATTATCAGTGTCTAGCAGCCAACACTTACGGAAGTATTCTCAGTAGGGAAGCCATACTTCAGTTTGCCTGTGAGTAAAGTTTGTTTTTCCCCCATATGTGTGTACATAGTGTGTATATATTTAATTTTAAAGTCGAGTTAGTCAAAAAAGCAGAAGACCTCAAAATTTAAAACAGTGAAAAACCTTGGTAAGTATTAGAACAATATGTTTCTATCTAAAATATTTTGAAATGCTTTGAAATGTTTGTCTTCTTCACATAAAGCATATTTTAGTCTGAGAGGTTAAAAAAACTATTCATGCAAGTAGATAAGGTTTTATTTTTAGAACTCAAATATTTTTGAAATCTAGTAAAAATAGATTGCTAATTCTGTCTCCTTTTAAAGATATCTACTTACCTGCTTTTATTGCTTCTGTTGTTTACTGTAGTCTGTTTGCTGCAGATTCTTTTGGACATAACTTGGCATATATTAAAAATTCTGTTTATGCTCATGAACCAAAGAAATGTCTCTGAAATGCAAATATTTTAGATTCTGACTAGAATTTCCTACCCAGTTGTCTCAATTTTTTAATAGAAAAAAAGATACCACATGTAATGTTACATTTCTAAATTCTAGAAATATCTAGAAATTCATAATATATACATTTCTAAAATAGATCATACATCTAATTGAATAAATGTAGTGATTTTTAAACTCAAACTTTTTCACTTGTAATGAGGATTTACACCAAATTGAAGATAGACTAGTAGGTTAAAAAAAAAAAAAACCGACCTTAGTGTTATTTCTTAGTAAGTAATCCTACTTGATTTAAATTCTTGAGGACTACAAATTACAAAATACAGATAGGAACACCATGAATATTTATGTTAATAATTTATATGTAACTATATTGGATACATAATTCTTATTTTTAAGTTAAAATTACACCCTGAAGAATGAAATACTTGATTTTTCTTTATATACTCTTTATCACATATTACTTCTAATTAACCCAGAATCCAGATAACCTATTATAGAAGTATGAAGGAAAAAGGAAAGGAAGAAATGATAGTAGATCAGTTTGAAGAACATTGATCTAGGTCCTAGAAAAACCTAAACATTATATTTTAAAGTAGATTTAGCTAGGGAGTTTATATGGGAACTTTACGTGCACTAAATATACCACAATAGTAGTCTATATACACTCTTTTTATTTTAGAATATGATGATGTGGTGCATCAAAGAACCTATTACTTTTAGTACACACATTTAAAAAATAACCTGATTAACAAAATAATTGTTTTTCTGTCAAGTGCAGTCTTTTCAAGAAAGACAGAGCAAATCTGGAGATCATTATGTGCAAATATTTCTGACTTACACTTTTCTCTTTGCACTATACAATCCGACACATATACACTGATTCATAATAGCCTATATATCAGGTTTTTTTCCACCCTCAAAATCAGCATGGTAGCAAAATACGTGAACATTCCTGCATGCTTCAGAGCAGAAATATACTTACTGGAAGATCCTACATGTCTTTTAAAAACATTTTATTGAATTTATTGGGGTTATATCAGTTAATAAAATTATATAAGTTGCAAAGGTACAATTCTATAATATATTATCTGTATGGTTTATTGTGTGTTCACCACCCAAAGTCAAGATCTTACATGTCGGTATGACTGTGCTTCCTAGGATTCCTTCAAAGACTAGTCACAGCTATCAAATACTCACCCCTCACCTGCAGTAGGCACCTTGATCCCAGCATTTACAGTTCAAGACTAGTGAAAGAAAGCTCACTGTTATCTATCTATATCAACTGTCTATCTATTATCTATCATCTATCATCTATCTGTCTATCTAAGCATCTTATCATCAAGCTGTTGTGCTTAGTTTAGAACAACATTTGCTTTATTTTTAACTGAAACACATGGGTGTATATAAATTTTTTGGTAGCATCTATGTCCCTTCCCCTCCCTACTGACATGACATTTCACTCAACAGTGCTCTGGAGGCCACACATACACACAGGATCCAAAATGTGCCTGGTTGAAGCAGTTCATCATTTACGTAGGGAAGGCCACTCCTGCCTCAATTAGTCTGCCAGTAAATACTATTATATCTGTACTGATGATGTAAAGAAAATTAAGTTTTCAGATTTAGTTTTATCTTTTTTTGCAGGTTATCTTTGGGGGAAAAGCAAATATAGAAGATAGAGAGAAAAGGCAAAGTCGATAAAGAGAAAAGGCAAAGTCAACTTGCCTTCTAGGACCCTTGGGTGTGAGCACGAGTGCTGTAGGATTCTGGGTGTCAAGGTAGTTTGTGAGGGACAGAAAATGAGGTGGGCAGTTGATGAGAAAAAAGGGGGGATCTGAAAGAAAGTAAAATGATGCAAAGGTAAAGTAAGATCAAAAACTTTGTTCCAACTTTCCTTCATATCATGAATCTTTATGTCCAGCCTCATAGATACAAAGAAAATTAACTCATTGTTTATTTTTAATAGAATGTTTAAAGTTCAAAGAACTTTTTGGGGTGGAAGAACCTCCTCATTAATGACACACTGTAAAACTGAAATTCTCAATCCTTTATATCCATCAATCATTAAGTAAAAATTTAAATACTCATTATAAAATAACATCTTAAAATGTAAATTTAGATAATTATTTAAACCTATGTAAAATTAAATATTCAAATTTAATACATGAGTCTATTAAATGTTATAAATGTCATAAAATTAGACAAAATTCACAAATTATGAAGATTATAAAACTTTTAAATTAATACTTATAACTAAACTGTCTTGTGCTTATATTTGAGTTATACTTTTATACATTATCCAGTTAACAACAATTTTATAATGTAAACATTTTTTCTTTTTAAACATTAATTTTACCATAATATATATGTATATATATAGAGAGAGACTTTATCAGATATGTTCTCTACTGTGATCTTCTAAAAATAGAAAAGAGGATCATATTACCCACTCCAGATTCAGTTTATGAATTACCAACCAACTGAATTTTGTTGCTTCATTCGAAAGTGAGACCCATTTTAACAGACTCTGACTCTTGATTAATTAAATATTATTGTTGTGTTATCAATGATACCTTAAATCTATAGCATTTACCTATGTCTTTGCCCTACAGCATATAACATTTTCTTAAAATGATGTGATTCTAAGACCTACTGGACAATGTTAGATAAACATCAAATGGATCTCTTCTAGTTATATTGGTTTAAAAAGGCACTAATCTATATTAGAAATACATATTTAATTGAAAAATTAAGATATCCATATATTAACAATTTCATATTTATTAAACAGAATGTAAACATATCCTATTAGAGTCTTCTCTCTTTTCCATGAAAAGTTCATTTACATTATAGACACACATGCATCATATAAAGCACTCTGATTTTGAGTAACATTAGAGTTGCATGAGTTTTTGAAGATTCAATTTATTTATATACATACACAAATTGTCACAGTTTGGCTATTGGGACTCCCTTAATCCTAACTTATTTGTCCTCTTACTAGCCGGCAATATATTTTAAATGATTTTGGCTTCCTACCAACAGCGTCTTGTTTCCCTACCCATCCTCCAAGTCAAGCCTAGATTTAGCTACTCCATTGACAATAATATTATAGAAACAATAATCTAAGTGCTGAAAGTGCATATAAAATTGTTCCACAGAAGTTCTGGTTGTGGCTAAGATGACATTATTCCTAAACTAGTTTAGCAAAAGATTTTAAAAAATTAACATCTTTTTAAAAGTCCAGACATTATATTTTGGTAGTTTATGAAGGGGTAGGCAGAGGTACATTTACAGTTGTTAGTATGGAATATAGTGTAATAATTGATAAATAATAATACAAGAATAAACTGTGTTTAGCATACTCACAACTGTAAACTTACTTTTGCCTACTTCTGTATTTATTGAATACTTAATTCTGTGGCAGTAATATTTTTAAATACATTAACTGATTTCATCCTCATAACCAACATGGGTTGTTATATTATAAAATATTATAAAATATATATTCATTTTAGAGATGATACATCTTATTTAACTGTAGGGGCACTCAATCTTTTCCTATTGTAATATAAATATGTATTGTATTCATTTTATGACATACTCAATTTTATTTTTAATTCCTCCCTTTTTAAAATATTTTATTTATTTATCTTTAGAGAGAGGGGAAGAGAGGAAGAAAGAGAGAGAGAGATTGATGGGAAAGAGGAACATGACTGGTTGCCTCTCCGTACACCCTGATGTACACTCTGATGTAGGGGGTAGGGGGTGGGACCGAACCTGAAATGAGGCGTATGCCATGACTGGGAGTTGAACTGCTAGCCCTTTGCAAGACGATTCCCAACCAACTGAGCCACACCAGTCAGGGCTAAATTCCTCTCTTAAATTGTAATTATATAGCAATCTTAAAAAAATCTTATATGTTTTCTTCACCAACCACCATCTTATATTCAATTTATTAAGATCTATATAACAAAAATAAGTACTGGTAACCAAAATAAGCATGAATCATTTTGCTTTTCTTATTATTATTCAAATTTAGTTAATAAACCTCTTGCTTAATTTTTCTTATGGCAGTTTAAGACCAAGGAGCATGGGGTCATTTACAGATCTGGAATTTGGGGATTTATAGTAACTTTGCTATGTAGTTATTTTTTATTATCATATTATCTCTTTTGATAAATCTCTTTCTTTATAATTAAAAAATTAATTGAATGGTATACAGTTAGGGTGTGGAAAGCTACATTTTCTAAATGGATTTGAGACAGGACTATGGCTATTAACAAACACTGATAATATTGTCATAGATTCTTTTGAAGAGAATAGTGATAAAGAAGTGAGTGTTGGCACCTTTACCTGGTAATTTAACAATAATAAAACTTATATCTAATGTGTGAAAGAATGAAGTTAAGCGTAACAAATTTAGTTTCTTGTAAAGCTTTATTCCAATTGATTTCTCACTCTATATATCAACAAATGCAAAATAGCAAATATATTGCTATATTTATATAATATTTATTTTTATACTATTATGGTATGTCATCTTCATTCCAAAGGTGATTTTGATGACTTGCTATATAAAATTATCTATTATAAAAGATAAATATGTTAATAAATAAATAGAACACCTAGAAAAAGATACATTTCATAGGTAGAGGTCAAAACAGTGTAGACCATACTGTCTCACAATTATTGTGGTCAAGACATAAATATTTTCTTAGGACTCTCAGTGGTCAAAGCAAAAGAAAAAAATACAAACATTTGAAGAGTCTAATTTTCCTGAAGTTCCTTAAGAGAAGAAAATCTTTTCTTGAGTTTTAATTCTCATAGAAATCTCTTATTTGAGGCTTTACATAGAGATCGTAACAACATCCCTACATCACTTGAACAGCAAGTGTAATTAGCCTGATATAAAACCAAGCCAATTCTTGAAACGTAACTAGAATTTAATCATGAAGCTATTCACCGCATTCATTTATAAGTCCTTTTTAAATGTCGATTGGAGCAGCCAATGGACTTGAGCAGCTGCTGCGCACTTGCTCGCCTCCCCCTTTTAACCTACCCTCACATGTTCAAGTGTCTCTCCAAGAGGATCTTTCAGTTTAAGTTCTCCTTAAACGAAGACTTATAAATATGGCTCAGCTCAGTTAATGTCTATAATGTGGTTTAGCATTAGTAAATACATGCCTCATAAGGGTATAATAAAAATTAATGAGGTAAAGGAGTCATGTCTGTGAACTGTTTTTTTTTTAATTCAGAAAGAAAGGCATTAACACAAAGTTGGCATATTATTACTAGTGACGATTGTTACTGGTTATTGATAAGGTTATTTTGACAAAGTGTCTTTTATTACTGTAGCTGATGTTCATCATGAGGATAATTTCCTCACCTAGTATAGTGATTTCTCTTCAGTGGCAAGCAAGAATACAGCACATAAAAGTTTGTCACTAGATGAGCTTATTATCATGCTGATGAGAATGTGGAATTGATAATGTGACATTACGCCCTTCTCAAACGTCCTTCAGAAATCCAAAGCTCATAGCAGTCTCTCCATAGTTTGGGTTTTTAGAAATAATTTATATAAGCAAGACTAAATAAAATGAATCAACATTAAAATCTCCTTATGCTGTTTCTTGCTTCAAAATAGCTTTATATGCCATCCTTCATAACTGATAGTTCATATCTAAATTCAAACATACTACTTTTCAGGGCATTTAGATGATTTTGATTCAGAATATTTCATTAGTTTTCCTTTAGGCAGTTAATTAAAATAACCTCCTTAACTCTTAGAGAGATTATATGATTTTTATAGACTTTGCATTTAAGCCCTTTAATTTAACCTTTCATTTTCATACAAAACTCAAAAATTACTTCTTTAGCTTTTTCACAACTTTTTCTCCTAAAGTAAAATTGATCTTAGACTTTAAAAGCACATTTTTCTAGCATTTAACACCCAATGAAATTATGTGAATAATTACTAACTCCACAGAATGTCATAAGCTTTACTTCATTCATCTATGAGGCTGTATAATAATAGCTTCATTAAATCATTTGAAAATCAATTAATATGAATGAGTTACATTGGCATGGGTAATTTTATTATTTGTAAAAATGTCCAATTTTAATACAAAATAAGTTAAATTAGTTTGTAATGTCTTTTATAAACAAAACAGCTCTTTTTACTACAAAAAATATTAATCAGTATGGTTTAAGTCTTTCTTTAAAAAGATGATTATTCTGATCACATTGGTTATAGTAACTTTTAGTGTATGATCCCTTGACAAACAACTGTATAGATTCTTTGAGAGCATAATTTTTTTTAATTACAATGCATAATTTTATACTTTAAAGGACAGTTATGATAAGTGAATCAAAGCTGATTTGTGGCAAATTGTTCTCAAATCCTTAATTAAATAATATAAATTATAAATTCATAGATATTTTATTTATTGAAGTAAATCTGAACATACAATTTTATTATCTATAGAAATCACGAATTACTCTGCCCATATATGATAGATGACCTCCAGCAAAATGGCCCCACTGAGGTGGTTCGACCCAGAGTACATCCGACCTCAGTGCTCCCCTTCCATTTAGAAATGCAGTAAGGCTGTTCTTCATTTGCAGTGTGTGAAGCAACCCAGAAAGACCAGTCTCACTCATGCCCCTTTACCCGGTTCACTGCTCTCTAATACTTAGCAGAGTGTCTTTAAAGATCTTTCTCCAGCACAAAAACATTTCAAGGCATAAAAGTAATATGGAGTTTTAAATTTCACTACTAGTGCAAGTTTTCAGTAAAAAATAGCAGCGCCATATCGGGACAGTGTATAATCCAGGTGAATTAAAAGGCACTAATATAAAACAAGAAAGTGCGAACATTGGGGCAGATATAGAATATGAGTACTTTCTAAAATTATTTTATTCTATAAAAATGCTTTCTTTCATGAACAAGTCAAAGAAGAATATATATTAACCAACCTGGAGTTCTTGTGCCTTGACTGTATCTCCGTATCAGGTGCTAAAAATTGCTACCCTTCATGTATATTCATAGATAGATAGATAGGAAGTTATAGATGTGTATAGGTATAGATGTCTATCAGAGGTCTGTCTGGAAGGTATCTAAACATATAATATGAAAAATAGAGACATTTATTGAAGAAGATACAAGATACAAGAAACATTATACATAAGACAATGACACCTCAGTCCCCTTTGAAGGAGGCACCTTGGGAACTCACACATTTCTCCCAGTTGCCATCAGCTGCCCCATTGTATTTTCCTGAATTTCATCGATGGTCTGAAATCTCTTCACTTTCAAAGGTAATTTTAGTTTTGGGAAAAACCATAAGTCTCAGGGCATCAAATGTAGGCTGTAGGGGCCTGAGTCACCTGGGTGATTTGATGTTCTGCCAAAAAACTCTGTGTGACATGTGATGTAGCTGCCAATCACCAGTTGCCCATAGCTGCGGCCTTCTGAATCATCTGAATATTTTCTGTGGAGGGGAATGTTCAAGCTTAATGCACAACTTGATGCAGACTCATTGCTCTATTTGCTAAGT
>PVKM010020572.1:0-23265 GCA_004027735.1 Carollia perspicillata
TTTTCCTGCCGCTTTCCCTCTCCGCCGCCTGCCGACTCTGCCCCTCTTACTGGTCTGGTTGATGGTTGTTGACTTCTGTAGTTCAATTTTCTGTGTTCTGGTTGTGTTATTGTTTATAAATATTTGTTGTCCTTAATCTTGGTTGTGAGAGGAGGTACAGTGTTTCCACCTACACCTCCATCTTGGCCGGCCATGTGCCTTGATTGGGAATCCAACTAGTTATTCTTGGTTCACAGGCCAGCGCTCAATCCACTGAGCAATACCAGCCAGGGCTGTAGTTATTTACCTTTTTGATATCTGATCTTACATATTTTTTACCCTTAAAAATCTCATTTCTGACTGGATCAGGCTCACAGGTGGAAGTTTGGAGGGAGGACAGCCTATGTCCCTTGGCAATCTGTTCCTGGTGCTTGTCTGTGGCCTCCTTCATTCTCTTAGCCAAAAATTTAGCATATTCTGTGGCCTCTTCCTTATTTTTCTTTTTACTATTTCTTCAGAGCAGTAAGCTGATATTTGTGTCAAAGGGCATGTGGGGTGACAAGATGCTGAATCTTGGGTGCTTTGGCCCAAGGTTTTTTACCTTCTTGGTTTAGGGGTTTCCTCACCATGTATTGGTGGGCATCATCTTCCTTAGAAATTGAAAAGGTGCCGATTCTGCTCGCTCTTTTGGGCCCCAGGCAGTGAGGCACGTTGGTATCACTGAGACCAGGAATACCATTCTTCCCTTTCCCTGCCTATAATAACGAGGTTGAGAACACTAAGATTGGTGTCTGCAATGCAAACCCGAACAGATTTGCGCTTTCTCCAGTCTTCCTTGATCTGTAACAGGAATGCCCCTTAGTAGCAGGTGTATGTGGCTGTGGGTCAAGACACCCTGCTTCGTGGGGGAACCTTATTTGTCGTTTCCACCACTGATTTGAACCACATAACCCTTCCATTCTTCATCCAGAGCATCAACAGCAACTTCTTCAGCCATACGCTTCTCATAAAAGGTACAAGGTTTGGGTTTATTACCCACTTTAGGGAGTTTCTGGCAGCCAATGTCTGGGAGAGGGGTGGTCAGCTGCATCCCAAAGCAGCCGACTGCCTCAGAGGTGCCATGATAAAGAGCTGGATGTTGCCTTTTGATGCACTTTGGTGTCATATCCAAGTGATCATTGCCAAATCCAATGTCATGAAACTGTTGCCCTGTTTTCTTCTAAGAATGTCAGTTTTAGGTCTTACATTTAAGGTTGTTGATCCTCTTTGAGCCAATTTTTAAAAAAATTTTATTTATTTATCTTTAGAGGGGAAGGGAAGGAGAAAGGGAGAAAAATATCAATGTATGGTTGCCTCTCATGCGTCCCCTGCTGGGACCTGGCCTGCAACCCAGGCATGTGCCCTGACTGGGAATCGAACCGTGATTCTCTGGTTCGCAGGCCCACGCTCAATCCACTGAGCTACACCAGCCAGGTGAGCCAAATTTTTTATATGGTGTTAGGTAGAAGTCCAGTTTCATACTTATGCACGTGGTTATCCAGTTTTTCCCAGCACCATTTGTTTGATATTATTATTTTGAAATTAATTGTTCACTTATTTTTACACTTTCGGTTTTCATTTGTAATAGGATAAATATCAATAGACACAACTCACATTTGGTGTCATCAGTACTCTTCAGAGTGGCAAGGAGACTGAAATGTTTGAGAACCATTGACATGCAGACCCCGCGAGTGCTTTCCTCAGGCGTTGTCCGCAGCCTCTTCCTTCCTGGCCCTTCTTACTGGAGCTGCCAGGTGCACGCACAGCAGGAAGCAAGCCTGGACCCCGGTGCAAAGCCTACTCGCTTGTGTTCCCCAGTTCACGGCAAAGCCTTTCTCTTAACTTCGGTTTCCTTTCGTCCTCTGTTGGCACCCCATCTCCCCATTCTGGATGTTTATAGTTTCTAGAAATCACTTTTATGAGAGAAATAACAAACCAGCCAGGAGAGGATGTGGGTCTAGGCTCACTTATTAAGCAAGAGTAAAGCTGATTTTCTTTTCATTTTTTTTTCTTTGCTTTTCTTTTAAGATAAGAGGTGCATATAACTAGAAATGACAGGGTGTGGGGTTTCAGTGGGGGTTCCCGAGTGGCTTGTTTTCAGACTGCCTGGGCTGCACTCATTCCTTTTGACCCATGTTTTGCCTCTGTATATGTTTCACTCGGGTAGTCTACAGATTAGTCTGGAATTAGTCCCTTTTCCTTTTTTAACTGCCTAAGGGCTTTTCTTTCTTTTTTAAAAATTAAACTATAGTTGGCATACAACATTAGCTTCAGGTATACAACATAGTGATTCGACATTTATGTACCTGTGATGTGAATAGCACGCGGAGTCTAGTACACTTATCGCACTGTTATTGACCGTATTTTCCTTCATCTTTTCCACCCACCCCTGCATTTCCCACCAACCCCTCACTCCAGCAACCATCAGTTTGTTCTTTGTTTCTAGGAGTCCGGTTCTGTTTTAGTTTGCTGTTCATTTGTTTTGATTTTTTTTAAATTCCACATAGTGAAATCATATAGTATCTGTCTTTCTCTGTCTGACTCATTTCCATTTAGCATGGTATCTTCTAGGTCCATCCATGCTGTTACAAATTTCACTTTTTTATTGCTGAGTAATATTCTGTGTGTGTGTGTGTGTGTGTTATCACATCTTTATCTATTCATCTACTGATGGACAACTAGATTGCTTCCATATCTTGACTATTGTAAATAATGCTGCAGTGAACATGGGGATGCATGTATCTTTTCTATCCTTTCGATAATAAAAGGATTTTAAGGTTTGCAGATTCAACATTTATGTATCTGTTCATATATTTACTCAATTACCAAGTTCCCACTGTGTGCAAGATACTCCGGGGGGCATTCTGGACTGTGAACCTATCAAAACTGTGCTGCTTGCCCTTGGGTCTCAGAATCCGACACGGTTAAAGGGCCAGTAAACAGTGAATGGACAGATTTGCTGCATTGCAGTGTTTTTAGAAGTGTTTTCATTGTTTAATCTCTCTTTTTATTTTTTGGTTTGTGGGAGATATTATTGCCCTTTGTATACAGGTATCTTCATATAATGTTTTAATACTGCTCTTATTTGCACAAAGCCCCTGTTTTGAATTATAAAATATAAAATACTATTTAAAGTAGTTCAGTTTTAGGTTTTGAAGTTTACTTTGCTTTTTAACAATGCTACATATCTGGGCATTTACAAAATTTACCAGTTTGTAATTATCAAATTCTTAAAATCCATAAATTTTTATTTATTTTTTCTAGGTTGCAATAAAAATAATAGACAAAACTCAGTTGAATCCCACAAGTCTACAAAAGGTAAGATTGGTGAGGTATCCAGTACTTTTTAAAATGATTTTCAGTGCTAATTGCCATATAATTTACCTCTTAAATACTGCTACTGTTATTTTTATTTATTATGTTTAGTACAGTAAAGCTTTATATTTCTCAAAAGCATGTAACTTAACTGTAGTATTATATGAATGTAGTGCTTTTAGTGTTGTTGGATTTTTTTTTTTGTTCAGTTGAAAATAATGCTAATAGCAACCAGAAGGCTATGCTTTTAAGTTGAATATTCTAAGTAATGATTAGAATAGAGTTTTAAAAAATAAGACAGAACAGCCTGGCCAGTGTGTCTCAGTGGATCAAGCGCCAGTCTGTGAACTCAAAGATCGCAGGGTTGATATCTGGTCAGGGCACATGCCTGGGTTGCAGGCCAGGTCCCCTAGTTGACGGTCTTCGAGAGGCAGTCGATTGATCTTGCACATGTTTCTCTCTCTCTCTTTCTTCTTCCCTTCTTCTTTTTCTAAAAATAAATACATAAAATCTTTTAAAAAAAGACAGAACAATGTATTTTCATGTAATTAGTCTTAGCATTATACACCATGCAGCTAATACTAAGATCTTTAAGGTCAGTATTTTGGCTTTATAAATTGTCGCACTGCGTTGAATTAAGGAGTACTGGTGGTTAATTCATACAAATGGGAAACTGAGTGGTAGTTGAAAAAAACACATCTGTAATGCACTGTTGTCATTTGTATCACCTAACGTAACTCAGGAGTTCTTAAGCCCCCTGTATGTGAGAATCATCTGGGTCTTTTCAAACCCCTGGTAACTGTCCCGCAGGGGAGATTTAATTGCTCAGGTAAGGCCTAAGCATAGGTATTTCTCTGGTGCATCTGCAAATGATTAACGATCTTTAAAGATTTTATTTATTTATTTGGAAGGGAGGGAGAAACATCAGTGTGTGGTTGCCCTTCATGTGCCCCGTACTGGGCAGCCAGCCTGCAACCCAGGCCTGTGCTCCGACTGGGAATCGAGCAGGCAGCCTCTTCCTTCGCAGTCCATTGAGGGGCACCAGCCAGGGCTGAACTTACTTCTTTATAGAGCTAAGGACTCGGTACTAATAAGTAAGTTAGGGATTACTGCAATTTAGTATTCAGAACTAAAAGTAGCATGTAAAGAAGTTTACTGAGGATTCGAGGTCAGTATTCAAAGGATATTACAGATCTTCTGCTGTTAAAGTGTGCTTGCAGGCATCCTAGCGGTTTTCTGGGAAGAATTTTATCATAATATTTTCTTGAGCTGGTTGTAATTTTTCCTTCTTTCTTGATTGCTTTTCTTTTCATTATTTTTGGCCATAGATTTTTTGTTTTGTTTGTTTGTTTAAATTCATTTGAGAGAGAGAGACAGACAGACAGACATTGACTTGTTGTCTCATTTAGTTATGCATTCATTGATTGCCCTGACTGGGCCCTGAACCCACAAACTTGGTGTATCAGGATAATGATCTAACCAATTGAGCTACAGTAGGGCCAGCCTTAGGTTTTCATTGCTGTTCTATTTTATTATTATTAAAAATTACTGTTTGTCATATTATTATCAGGTTAGTGCATGATAGGTCGTCTGTTAGCCTGATAGTATGATGATGCAGATTTGCATCAGTGTGAATTTTGGCACATAATGTGGTAGGTGAGACTTGGAGGTGGTCTGTCATGGAGTTCAAGTGGAGCCAGCCACAGAGACTTATTGTGCAGCCAGGGCTGTCCAAGTGAAACAACTTAATAAGTGTAACGTTTCAGTTTGTGGGGTATTGTTATAAATTATGTATATAAGTTTGTATGCTTTTCTTACAAATTAGAAGCATTTTACTAAAATATTTTATTTATTTATTTTTAGAGATGGGGGAGGGGAGGGAGAAAGAGAGGGAAAGAAAGACCCATTTGTGGTTGCCTCTCTCACACCCTCAACTGGGGACCTGGCCCACAAATCAGGCCTGTGCCCTGACAAGGAACCAAACCAGTGACCTTTCAGTTCTCAGGCTGTCACTCAGTCCACTGAGCCACACCAGCCAGGGATTCACTGTGTAGGAATTCACCATCGTTAGTGCTAGCCTGTGCCTCCCATGGAACATGCTCTCTTTGTATTATAATGTTAAGCCCTGGAGTTTGGAGCACTGATTTAAAAGCCAAGAGTCACTTTCAGTAACATTCTGCCATCAGCAATATGTAATTTTTTTATACGGTGACTACCCCAAAATACAGACTGGCTTATTCAGGCAGTGTTTGAACACAGGTGTTAAAATCGTGTCCATTGCAAAGTGTTGACAATACTTAGGCTCACACCTTGATTTAATAATATGAGATGCTAGTAAGAGTTATATAGGGTCTGGCACAAATAACACCCCCTTTTTAATACAAAATCTTCTGTTATAAAATCATAAGTATGTAATTCTGTAACATAACAATGTCACACTCAAGCACACCATATCACATTTTAGGTGAAATGTTCAAATTAAAACTGTAAATTAGTACACCCATATTATTGCCCTGCCAACCACACTGAAGCAGGTGTTACTTCTTCTGGACGCTGTATTTTTTTCCATTGGAGATTTTCTGTTCATCAGTGTCTTTACTGTCCGCCTTTAAAGAACTTTGTAATATTGTATAACTCTGATGTTTTTGAAAACAGCGTGAATAATACATTAGTCTTCTTCCTGGTTTTTTAAAGTCATTTTTAGCTTTAGCTCAAAGCTAAAGAGACCCAGGTAATCTTGCTGGATCTTGTTTTATTAAATCTGAGTTTGTCATTAACAAGTAAGCCATAGCTCATTTTTTGAAAACATGGATTACCTTTTAAAAAATACTAGACTTTAGTAGGATGTGCCGGTACACCAAGTGTAGCCCGACTGAAGTTATTGACGTTCTCTTCAGTCTCGGAGTAAGTGGACCTTTAACATGAAGAGAGGAGTGCAACTGGTGTAGGAGCCTGGCAAAGCCAGGCCGCAAGGATTCAAAGCTAGGCTTCAGCCCATCCCTGCTGTGGAAAGCACTTAACCTCTCTGGGTCTTAGGGTTTTTTGTTTTTGTTTTTTTGGTTTATTTATTTATTTATTTTTAGGGAGAGGAAGGGAGGGAGAAAGAAGGGAGAAAAACTTCAACATGTGGTTGCCTCTCGTGTGCTCCTTACTGGGGACCTGGCCTACAACCTAGGCATGTGCCCTGCCTGGCTTGGAATCAAACTGGAGATTCTTTGGTTCATAGGCCGGCACTCAGTCCACTGAGTCACACCAGCCAGGGCAGGGTCTTAGTTTTCTTATTTGTAAGGTGAAAATAATAACTACCTCCTAAGGGCTGTAGAGAGAATGAAATAAATTAACATTCAAAGCGCCGTGGAAGAGCTGAGAATAGTATCTGGCACACGGTAAGGTCGGGGTATTTGCCATTATTGTGTATCCTGTGGAAAATTAGGTTTTTGTTTGCTTGGTTTTGGGGGGTGGGGGATGTTTTTGTTTACAATTTTTCCCTCAGGAAATAAGTAGAGCTTAGGAACTGAGTGGTAGGTTCTGGCTAGGTCTCTTATAGTAGGACTTAAGTACTATAGACTGCTTTTCTTTTTATTGTTGTTCAAGTACAGTTGTCTCCATTTTAGACTGCTTCTGGTAATAGCTAATATTCTAGCATTTATTATATGCTGAGCATGGTTTCAAGTGTATTACTCAAACTGACTCGTGTTAGTTTTTCTAGCTGCTGTAACAAACTGCCACAGACTGGCTTGCTGAAGCCCCGGGGGTTTTAGTTTTGCGTAGTTGCAAAGGCTGAGCAGTCCCAGGTCAGGACCCAGCAGTCGGTCCTGGTGAGAGCTCTCCTGCTGCTGCACAGCGCGGTGCCTGCGAGTGCACCCTGGTGTTTCCACTGAGAAGGGCACTGAGCCCGTCGTGAAGACCTGCCCCCATGACCTCATCCAGACCTAGTCAGTTCCCGTCTTGCCTTGTGGGTTCGGGCTTCAGCATGTGAATTTGAGGGGAACAAAATTTATTCTTAGTAGTCATTTAATGTTTTCAATTTCAAGAGGTTGTCAAGTTCTATTATTCAGGAAATAGATGCTAACGAGATGAACTAACCTGCGCAGTCACCTAACTAGTCAGTGATGGTGCTTGGGCAGTCATTCTTCGATCGGTAGGTGTGGTTAGCAGTGACTCAGGCGTTGCTGAGTTCTCAGTGACACGTGTTCGCCACATTCGAGGGCGGAGCGCTGGTGCTGAGCTGTGTCTGTCACCACATAGGAATTTACCGTCCTCGGTGCCAGCCTGTGCCTCCCATGCTCTCACACATGCAGGCGGTAAGCTTTTCCAGGTAGCTGCTCTGATAGGTCTCGTTTCTCCTTCAGGCTCTGTTACCTGAGTCTTATTACCAAGTTGGTCTTCCAGTGAGGAGACAGACTGAGAAGTGGACATAGTCCACCCTCTCAGTCAGGGAGAGATGAAGCGCAGATACAGGTACTGGTCTGCCTCTGAGATGTAGGCTGTCTGCATTCCCGTTATGCCACTCACTGTGATTAGTCAAGTTTCCGCATTCAGGATCTGTGCAAACTTGGATGGGAGCAAACCTGAGGCTTTCCTTTCTAGCAGCTATAAAGAAAGGGTCTAATAGTTTCAAGACTGCAGGACTGTTTCAAGTATTTGACAGGAGCAGACCTTGTACCCCACCATTTCTTCCAAAAATTGCATAAGCCATGTTTTTGTGCAGGTTCATTTGTTTATTCACTCATTCATTTAGCAGACACTTCTTATTAAACACCTGCTCTGTGCCAGACACTGTCCTAAGCACTGTGGATAGAACATTGAGCCAAATGAAGTTCTTGCTTTCATGGAATCGACATCTGAAAAGGGTTCCCAGACCAAGTGCCAGCACGTGTGTGGAGGCTTCCCCACACCAACAGTTTTCTGACTCCAGCAGGGTGTCTGAAAATTCGACTGAATTCTGACACAATTTGCCTGGAGATAGAATTAGATTCCACAGGTAGGGGCTTTGGTCCCACAACACTGCCTTTCCCTTCAGATGTACTTCTGACCAACCAGCTCCAAAGTGTGGGTTCTAATGACCCTCTTCCTGGCTTACAAGAAAACCTATATACTCACTTGATTACTGATTTTTCACCAAGAATAGTAAAGGCTGTCCAAATTGACAGCCAGATGAAGAGATGCCTAGGGCGGCGGACTCTCAGTGAACCCATGTGGTTGCTGTAAATTTTACCTCTTCAGTTGAAGGATATAAATATTTTCACCAGGGGAAAAGAATGGGAAGACCTCTGTAGCTCTTACTGCAGTGTTGATGTGGGGGTTCTCGGTGTCAGTGCACACATAGCCTGAGGGGTGGCGGGGGCAGTGCAGGGCCATGTGCTGGATGAATATGCGCTGGACGAATATGAGCTAGAGGTTTTGTCTCAGCCCGGCCAGGAGCATTGAAAGCCACAGCCCTTTTAAGGAACAGTCATCTCTGTAATGAACTTTTCAGGGGTTCCCTAACCTTCCCCAGGGTCCTCATTACTAAGATTTTGTTATTCAGTCTACTCAGTGGCAGAAACTTAATTGTCACCATACTGTGACACCATTTATATCATAATATCTTTCTTACACTGGAACCACTTAATTAAAAATAAGAAATTTATAGCATCTGTGAAACGATTGATTTTTAAAAAGATTTTATTTATTTTTTAGAGAGAAGGGAAGGAGAAAGAGGGAGAGTAATATCAATGTGTGGTCGCCTCTTGTGTGCCCCCTACTAGGGACCTGGCCTAAAACCCAGGCATGTTCCCTGACTGGGAATCAAACTGGTGACCCTTTGGTTCGCAGGTCCATTCTCCATCCAATGAGCCACACCAGCCTGGGCAAAATAATTGATTTTAAGAAATGCACATTTATGGTAACTGCTTTGTTAGCCAGCTTCAAACACATGTAGGTGTGAATGCTGCTCCTTGCTCTGCCATCTTGTTCCAGTGCCAGATGCTCTAGTTATCAGGTTTTCCTCTTCATTTGCTCTAGCATCTGTCTTCTAGAAACTTCAACAACACTGTTCTCTATTCTGCCATATGGAGCTATAGAGTTTAAGTCTACTACTCTGAATATAGCCAGTTTATTTTGGGTCTTCTTGGTTCCATCTCCCTGGTAAATATTCACCCTCTTGGGCCAGCCACAGGAATTGCCCTCAACACAGACCTACTTTATTTCATGCCAGCGGTCATTTTTCCCCCCTTACCTGGATTTATTCGATTCCTTCTAAAGAACTATTGGTTTTCTACAGTAATTCCAGTGTTGGGGTATTTCTGAATAATGAGTCTTTGTATGAGTTATCACTTGTAGTTCAATGCTACATAAATTGGATGAGGATGAATTAATCTACTTACAATATCCAACAAGGCCCTTTGGCGGAGAATCCATCCTTTAGTTGATCCTCCTGGCCCAATAGTAAGGCATTTTTGGAGTGAGGTTCAGGTGGGATTCTGAAGTCCATGCTTCTAGTAAGAGAGAAAGGGAAATCCCTGAGTTTTAAAAGGAGACTAAGCTTTAGATTGATGCCTGCGGTAAATATGCAGTAGGTTGCTGAATGATTATTGACATATGATTGACTCTAGATTCCTTTTATCAGGTTATTTTGTGAAGAAATTCTGCTCTGTCTTTTTTCTTTTTTAAGCCAGTGTTTGTTTTGGAGCCACTGTTAATGCTTAGAGCTCTGTAACAGTGGTGGCCTTTTGTGGCATCTCAGGGAATTTTAGTCATGGGGCAGATCAGGGAACTGTATAATTTGAGGGCAGAGAGGACCTGCTCATGCTTTTGATGTGGTCTACGATGAAATTACTGCTACCACCCTGGGTTATTTGGGGCACTTTTTGCTTTGGCCTCCTTAAACCAGTCATTTTCTACCCTTGCTGTGCATTAGAATCATCTGTGGAGTTTAAAAAACAAAAAAACATGGTTTCTTCAAAATGCCCACTGCACGTCCCCCAGAGGTCCTGGTTTGACGGCTCCAGGGTGAGGCTGAGGGATCCCCAGTGTGCAGCCCAGGGGGGAATGGCTCCTAGGCTTTCTTTGGTTCCCCTCAAAGTTCGCAATTTCTTTTCCCTTCCTGAAGCTAACCTCCCTAATGTCCTAAGTCTCAGACTGCTGCCACTGCTGACTGTGTCCTGCTCTCTCCAGCTCTCCTGGGAATAACTCCATGCCCAGGGTTTTCATTGCTTTCCTTCCCCTTCTCCATCAGGCAAAGCACAGATCATTTTCATCGAACAACTTGGTTCATCTTTTCCTGTCTGATACCTTCATCTTTTCCTATTGACTTGCAGCAGACTAACAGTTCAGGCCATTAACAAAGTGGTTGGTTAGGAGAGTCCTGACTGTTGCTGACAGTCTGGCCTCTGCGTTCCCTTGCACGTGATGGCTCTGGTCACCTGACAGGGGTGGACTGTGGAAAGTGAAAGTAAGTGCACCCCTTCTTGATTCTACGTGTTTGACATACGGAGAATAAAAATGGATGTATATTTCTTTATTGTGAGATTCCAAAAGTAGTAATAGAAATGAAATAAAATCCTGATTCGGTGTTGCTGCCACCTTATGGGAAACTTTTTAATTTATTGTCAGAGTTATTTTCTTTTTGTTATTAATGAGCTTGATATTTAAAGTATATTGAGAATTGATAGTATGACGCTTTATTTTTAATTGTACCAGTTATTCATTGTGCTATTTTAAAGAGTTACTAAAGAACCAGATATTTTAAATAAGTTAAATTTAGAGCATACCAGAGATCCATTTGCAGAAATAAAAAATTGCTGGGTGGGGGGAGGTAGAAGAGGGTAAAGGGGGGATAGCTGGTGGGGGAAGGAGACCAGACTGCGCGGTGGACACACAGCACAGTGTGCAGACGATCTGCTGCAGAACTGTACACCTGAAACCTATGTGATTCTGTCAGCCAGTGTCACTCCAATAAATTCAGTAAAAAAAGTAAAAGAAAGAAAGAAAACCATCAAAGGGAAATAATATCTACCTTGAAAAAAACATGCTCCCCCACTGGAAGTATTATTCGGCCATAAAAAAAAGGAAATCCTGCTGTTTGCCACAACGCGGATGGACTTGAGGGCATTATTCTAAGTTAAGTCAAAGAAAGACAGCACTACATATCATTTATGTATATATAGAATCTTAATAAACTGAACTCATAAAAACAGAGTGGTTGCCAGGTGGATTGGGGATGGAGAAGATGGACAGATGGTGGTTAAAGGGTACAGACAGAAGACGGGTAAGTTCTGAGCGAACGAAAGGATAAGACAGAAGATGGACGGCAGTCGTTAACAGCACTGTACTGTATGCTTGAAGGCTGCTGTGAGAGGAGGTTTGAAGTGTTCTCGCTATAACAGTAACAACAAAATGGTGATTTGTAAGGTGAAGGATGTGTTAACTAACCTTAGATTTTACAAACTATATGTGTATTAAATTACCACATTGTAAACATGGAACTTACATAAATATTATATGTCAGTTATATCTCATTAAAACTGGGGGGTGGATTTTCTGAGAGAAAACAGTGTTAACCTAGAATTCTTTACCCAGCAAGCTGTCAATCAAATGTGAAGATGAAATCAAAACATTCTGAGTTAGACAGCAGCTCCTTCAGGAACCGTCAGCGGGTTGTGTTTCACCAACACAAGAGACAATACCAAGAAAGAGATAAGCAAAGAATCCAGAACAGAAAGTCTAACACAGTGGTCCTTGAGGACAGAACCAAGACCTCCAGAATATGAGTGTCTATTGATACAGAGGGGAAAAGTTAATTATTTGAAACTATCTGAGAGATTTACACTTCTGTCAGAAAGTTTAAGGGTAAATTAGTAAAGTGACAGGTACATAGAAAATTTAACAAAATAACTGAGCCAGGTATTATCTCCAAGGAAGTAAAAGAACATTTAAATGTTTTTTTAAAGATTTTATTTAATTTTTCTGAGAGAGGTGAAGAGAAGGAGAAAGGGAGGGAGAGAAACATCAGTGTGTGGTTGCTTCTTGCACACCCCCTGCTGGGGACCTGGCCTGCAACCCAGGCATGTGCCCTGACTGGGAATCGAACTTTGGTTCAGAGGCCAGCACTCAATCCTCTGAGCTGCACCAGCCAGGGCTTAATGTAGTTTAAATTATTTCTAATTTATTGATTTTAGAGAGAGACAAAGGGGGTTGGGGAGAGACAGAGGAAAACACTGATTTGTTTTTCTCCTTGTTGATGCACTCACTGGTTGATTCCTGTATGTGCCCTGACCAGGGATCAAACCTGCAACCTTGGTGTATCAGGAAGACGCTCCAACCAACTGAGCTGCCTGGCTGGGGCAAACACCATTTAAAAATAAATAAAATGAATGGAAGCATATTTCTAGCATGGTTATAAGTAATATTTATATGATGTAAATGAATAATTTAGACATCATGATAACTTATTAGGGAGAAGGAAGTAGGGTGTGGATTGGAGGACAGGATATGAAAGCCAAATCATAACTGCTCATGTTAACAAAATAGATATCCCGGGGACAGGGTTAAAAAGTCATTGAAGAGCTGCACAAGCGTGCTGTTTAGAAGTAAGGCAGCAAATACCAGTTCTGAAAGTACTTGCCCTTGTGAACAAGGATTGAGGCTAGAGAGAGAGACAAATAGTCTGACTCCTTTTTTAATTTTTTAAAGGTTTTATTTATTTATTTTTAGACAGAGGGTAAGGGAGGGAGAAAGGGAGAGAAACATCAATGTGTGGTTACTTCTTGTGCGCCCCCCTACTGGGGACCTGGGCTGCAACCCAGGAATGTGCCATGACCAGCATTCTAACCAGCAACCCTTTGGTTCACAGGCTGAGCCACACTAGCCAGGGCGGTATATTCCAGCTTTTTACAAATGTATAGGTGAACAGTAGATGAAATAGTGAAGTTGAAAGCATAGCTCCTGCAAAGGCAGCAAAGAAAGGGGGGCCTAGTGGCTTTGGATTAGTACCCAACATTGTCAGCCATGGCAGACAAATGTCTTGTTTTCTCCTGGGCTTGACCCCTGAATAACACAGGTTTGAACTGTGTGGGTCCACTTATATGCATTATTTCTTTTTGACAAATACCTGTACTCTTTTCCACCTGCAGTTGGGGGTCCACAGATGCCAGTGGCTGACTGTATACATTGATCTACACCATTTTATATAGTGGATTTCATATTCACGGGGGTCCTGGAACCAGTCTTCCACAGATACCGTGGGACATCTAAGTTTTGGGGGAGTCAAGAATTACATGTGGATTTCTGACTCTGCAGGGGGTCAGCGCCCCTGACCCTCCCAGTTAAGAATCAAATGTTTATAAAAAGGTCTTGTAAATGAATAAGAAACAGGAGTATATAATGTAATAGAAATCAGCAGAAGATGCACTGGGCAGTTAATAGGACAGATACTGAGTATTTAAGTAAAAGTGTTCACCACCCTAAAAGATACCAGTCAGATCTGTAACAACTGATGGTCCATAGTGTTGACAGAAGTGCAGGGAAACGGAAAATCTCGTAATTTTGACAATAGCGTGAATTATATTTTTAGAGTAATGTAGTAGTAACAAAAGTGTTAAAAGCGTGTATGCCCTTGTGCCCCTGTCCCCAATTGGTTTCTGGCATCTACTCTGCCAGTGCAGTTGCGGGGGTGTGTTTACAGGGGTGATCACTGTAGTGTTACGATAGCGAACTTCAGCGCTGACCTACACGGTGTCAGCACAGTTCTAGGTCAGCACACTGCAGCTCGTCGGCAGAGCTCCGCCGCCACGCGGCCGCAGGCAGCGCTCCCGGGGTGGGCAAGGGCGCTGGTCTTGGCGCATTGTGAACAAATGGTCTTCAGTGAATCTGGTAGTTATTGTATTCCCCTAGCATTTGTCAGCTTTCCTCGTGTTTTCTTTATTTTCATGTTAAGGTGGTTCTGAGGGGGAGGATAATCTCTGTTATGCCTTACGTTTTGCCTTACTGTTCTGGTCCCCACATTGGCTTGGTTTGCACCCTGTGCCCTGGGGGATTTGCTCAGCTTGCACCTCCACCAGCTTCAACTCATGGGATGTGAAGGGACAGTAACCTGGCTTCTTGCTGAGTTACCAAAACACACTGATTTTCAGCTACTTTTTCTTATTTAGGAATTTCTCTTGTAGCCAAAAAATCCTACTTTCATTTATTCTCAACCCTTTTTCTTAAAATTCAAATTAGTTGAGAAAGGGAGATAGGTAATAATACAGTTATGTAATTCAAGGTTCAGAAGACAATAACAAATACAGAAGGAAGTCTTCATCTACCCCTTGACTTCCAGCCACCTGGGTCCCTGCCATTGGGATAGTTGGCGGCATCAGTTTCTGTCAGTCCTTCCAGAGATATTTCTTTGTGTAGAGAACCAAAGACACATATTTTTTCTTTTTTTACACCAATGCATTTTCTCGACAATTTTGTTCTCCGTGAACCCTGGGCTTTGCCCAGCCTCTCTTCCTGGTTTGTCTGAGAGGGTCTTGTATGCTTTCCATTCAGCAGAGGTGTTGTGACCAGTGTGGTGATCAAGACAAAGAGACAGATTTCCATACAGTGACGAGGGAAGGCAGGCTGGCGTCCTTCCTTCTTCAGAAAGCACCCAAAGGTGCTCCAGGATCTGAGAACTGTTTACAAACAGACTCCTGAGCCCACAGGTTGGTCTGCGGGGCTCCAGTGGACTTCATTCTCTCCCTGCCTATTCTGACTGCATTGTGGGCTCTTCTCTCTGAAGTGTTTGTCCCTTGGTGGTTCTGTCTTTCCTTTCACACAGTTAGGCTGTGCCGTTTCCTTCAAGGATGGCACCTCTATACTAGTAATCTCTAGCCCAGATTTCTGTCCTGAGCTTCAGACCCAATTACCAAATACAAGTTGGCGCTCACTGTCCTCACTCAACTGCCCAGGCTCAGCCTGCCCCACACCCATCTCCACAGATGTGGGTGTCAGCATCGACTTGGCCTGCACCCCCTTCCCCCCTCTGAATATTTCTTGATTGTGTCTCCTCCTTTTCATGCAGGGCTGCTGCACTTTGTTTAACCTCGAATCTGTAATGCAGCTATTTCCTACTAAAGATGAGGGTGGTCATTTTCTCCCTTCCAGTATTGCCTGCACACAAGTAGTCATTGGTCCTGTGCTTCAGGCTCTCTGCATTCTGGCCTGGCTCTTCTGTCTCATACCTCTCTGTCTGGAGAAGGGAGTACTTCATCGTGGCGATTTATTGATCAGTCATCCTTTTATGTCTGTAACGCCCTCACCCCTTCCCCCATGCCCTCTGTTGTATGCTCAGTTCATTTTTTTCAAGATTTTATTTATTTATTTTTACACAGAGAGAAAGAGAGGGAGAAAGGGAGAGAAACATCAGTGCGTGGTTGCCTCTCAGGCCTGTGCCCCGACAGGGAATCCAACCAGTGACCCCTTGGTTCCCAAGCTGGTGCTCAGTCCACTGGGCCTCACCAGGCAGAGCATATGCTCAGCTAATTTTTATATTGTTTTGTAAAATCTTCTTTTTCCAGAGAAAGCTCCTGTACCTCCCTAGTCCTGGCTCTTGGGACCCTTGTTTACTCTGTAGTGTGGTAGCATTAGTGTCCTTGGTATTCTGGTCACCAGGATCCTGAACTTTTCTCTTGCAAGATGTTTGTTCTGCTCCTGTGCGCCAGTTCCTGGTGGAGGTGGAGGTGATGATGTGTGCAGGGTGCGGATTGTCGCTGCGTACATTTGTTATTTTTACTGCTAGCATCTACATGAGATTGAGAGTGGGTGTAGAAAAATGAGTTGAATTAAGATAGTAGAAATAGGTGAGTCTGTCTTAAATGTTCTTTTACAATAACAAGATTTAAACAGTGTTTTTGCAGTCCTAGTAGGGACTTTTAAACTTCATGTTTTCTTCTCAAGAAATTATTTCTGTCCAAATTTAATTATCCTAAGCCATCAAGTTCACAGTTGATCTGAAGATATGAAATCTCTTGCATTTTTATCTCTTATATGCAAATTCTTGACTTTTTTAAAAGTTCTGTGCCAGCCCACCTGTTACTCTGAAGTTTTCTGTATTAGCAGCTTCTACTCTGTCGGTTAATTTCCTTATAAATGTCGAAGGTGTCTGAGTGGAATCCTGGGATGCATGTGGACGGTGGAGTCAGACAACTCCGAGTCCTGGCTCTGGCAGCTCCTAGCTAGGGGAGCCCTTGGACAAATTCCGTAACTCTCGGCCCTCCTTTCCTGGGCGCTGGAGCTCAGTCACCTGACAGAGCTGGGAGACGTAAGGTAGACGTGATCATATATGTGAAGCATCTGGCTCTGGGCTCCAGCCACAGTAGGCATGGGGCAACTGCTAGCTTCCTGCTTCCCCCCACCCCTCCCCACCCCCCACCATTAACTGACTTGATGTAGAGCAGGGGTGTCAGACTCATTTTCACCAGGGCCCACATCAACCTCACAGTTGCCTTCAAAGGGCTGGAATAATTTTAGGACTGTGTAAACGTAACCACTCCTTAACTGTTAAGGAGTTAAGATTACATGCAGCCCTTTGAAGGCAACCACGAGGCTAATGTGGCCTGCAGTGAACATGAGTCTGACGCCCCTGGTGTAGAGTTTATTCTTTCGTTTCCTTCTGATGCACGATTCTGCTGGTTGTTTTGGTAATACCTGGACACTGCCCTTGCTAGGGAGTCTCTGACAGCGCGCTCTGCCTGCACTGTGAAGGCTGTGCCCCTGCTCCCAGCATCCTTCCTGTGCGTTTTCACAGCTCATCCCTTGGTGTGATTTCTGCTGTAACTCAGGGCTTCTCAAACTTCCATGTGTTGTCTGTAGTACATTAGTTATCTACTGCTCTCTATCAAATTACTCCAAAACTTAGCAACTTAGACAAAACTTTGTTATCTTGCGGTCTGAGTCGTATTTGGGAGTGACTTAGCTGCACGGTTCTGGCTCAGATGCTTTTGGGTAGGAGCCACAGCTGCAGGCATCTGGAGGTTTGGTTGGGGCTGGTGGGTCACTTCCAAATGGGCACTTGTCAGGCTGCTGACAAGAGGTTGCAGTTGTTTGCCCGCTGTGGGCACAAGGCCTCCTTGCCATCTGGGCCTGTCCCTCAAGGAGCTTAATGTCCTCATGACAAAAACCACTGCTCTGTGAGAGCGTGAGGAAGCCGCAGGACTTTTATTGTCTCGGTCAGCCTCTTAGGTGCCTTCCCTTCCCCCCACTGTGTCTGCCTTACTCCGTTCCTTAGAAGCACGTCACTAAGTGCCCTACATTTGGAGGGAGGTCAAGTTCTTCCTTTTGAGGGGAGGATTGCCAAGGAGTCTGTGGACATACTTAAAAACCACTGCACCTTACTTTGTTGAAAAATAAGGTCTCAGGCCCATTTCAGATCTAGTGGCAGGTGGGGCCCAGAAACCTGCAGTTTGCACCGTTGGTTTACCCTAGTGATCCTGACGCAGGTGGGCTGGGGTCCACACTTGGAAGCATGCTGCTCTGCCAGGTGGGTCATTTGGTCTTTCTTAAATAGTTCTCATTGGTCACACCTCCATATCTTTGCCCCCATAAACAGATTATACATAACCCCTTTTCAACTGTGGACATAGTTTTTTAGGTCCTGCATAACTCAACACCTCCGTGGTGCCCTCTAATGTGTGAGCTCCCCGTCCCTTGAACTCCTGTAACAGTCCTATCTTTTTTCAGCTCTTTGGTTCTAGTTACTTTGTTTCAGTGCTGTGCTACTAGTGGGAATTTTAAAAACGATTGCGTTCTCTTGGCCTGCTCTCCTGCCAGCAGAACTGTGACAGGT
The DNA here is from genome assembly GCA_004027735.1 of Carollia perspicillata. Lineage (NCBI taxonomy): Eukaryota > Metazoa > Chordata > Mammalia > Chiroptera > Phyllostomidae > Carollia > Carollia perspicillata. The sequence goes on from PVKM010020572.1 coordinate 18,125, forward strand.
CAGTAAGGAGCAGTGTGGCCATTAGTATGCCAGAGGGCAGCTCACACTACAGTTCTTGGTATTTGTCCGACATGTGAGCTCCTGCTGTGTGCCAGGCTTGGCTTTAGCTGCACCGCAGTTAGAGGAGACAGACATGCTCCCAGTGGATGGCGAGGTGACAGTAAACATGGAAAAGTACCATCACATCTTGAAAAACATTCTAGGGAAGGATGCTATAAAACACAGGAGACCTGCATGGACACGGTTTTCAGAGAATCTGCCTGAGACAAGAAGGATGAGAAGGAGAAGCGACTCTCAGAAAGGAGGGAGCCTGGCGTGTGCTGAAGCCCGGGAGGAACGGAGGGTGCTGGAGGCCCGTGGCTGAGCTGAAGTGGTAGGGAAACCAGAGGCTGCCGTGGCCCTGGCTTCGTTCTGCATTCAGTGTCCTAAGCTGTGTTGGTGTGGTGTCCGACCTGGAGCTCCTCTAACTCAGCAGTTGTGGGAATAATGGGGAGAGTCACGCACTAGGTACGAATTCAACTCTGACAGGTTGGAAAAGAGGATTTCTGAGTTAGCTTGGCAGAGGGGACAAAAGGGAGAACTCAAACCCGAGTGGTTGTCAGGGTGACTGTCTTCTCATCTCAGGACATTAAAGGTGGGGAGTGACCACAGTCGCACCTGGCGGTGTTTCCGTTGCTGAAAAACGCGCTCCTGCCTTTAGAGGTGGAGTGGCGTTCCAGACAGAAAGGCCATGCGGTGTGACTCCACGTTCCTAAGCGCTGAGCTCAGTGTGTAGGTCAGCTGCACCCATGTCTTTCTCCTACTCTCGGTCGTTAGCTGCTGGCGCACGTCTGGATTAGAAATGGTGGGCAAGGGCGAGGGCAGTGAGTGCCTTGTGATGTCTTGCCAGCTTGCCTTCTGTCTAGTCCGCCAGCTCTCTTCCCAGCCCTCGTCTCCTGAAGGCTGTAGTGTGTGGGGTGTGGGAGACCTGGTTCTGGCCAGACACCCCACGGAGGGCTAGTGCTTTGGAAGGTCTTGTCCTCTCCTTTTCTGGTTTCCTCCTGTTTGCAAAAGGGTTGGATGAGATGGCCTCTAAATTTCCGTTATGTTCTGAGATCATCTCATATGAACCTGAGCCGTAATGCTGTGATCTACCTCTGAACTCACAGTACGTGTTCATGCAACAGCACTTACTATTTCTCCTCCTTCTGTGTGATGGCTGGGCAGCTCTGCTTTCTCACAGTCTCCCCTGGGTTCACTTGTTTGGTAGCATTCAGGTGGTGAGTTGGTGGGGGCTGCGCTCAGCTGGAACAGTGGGTCTCTTCTATGTACAGTCTTTCATCCTCAAAGAGGCTAGCCTGTCTTCTTCCTGTCATGGTGACATCATTCCAAGAAAGCAAGCCCTGCTGTGCATGCATTTTACCCAGCCTCTGCTTGCTTTGAATTTGATAATGTCCCATTGGCCAAAGCAAGTCACATAGCCAGTCCAAAGGTGTGAACACATGAGGTGGTACTGATTAGAGCCATTAGTGTAAGTCTCTCACAGCTTCCATGCTAAATTGCCTACCTCCAGTGAGGACTTCCTGAAGTGCTTTTATCAAAATCTTCTCATGGAACTAGTTGGCATTATAAATCTGATACACTCAGGAGGTAGCTTATTGGGAGTATAGAAGTTTTGATTTGCAGAATTAGAACCCCAGGATAGATACTGAGTCAGACTAAATTTAGTCACAAGCTATTCTTGCTTGAATCTGATCTTAAATGTTCAAGGTTACAAAACAGAGTTCAGATTGTGTTATTGTTCTCCTGGGACCTCTGCTTCCTCAACAAGGTGAAATCGAAGCACATGGTATTGCGTTATAAAGCTACTTCAGAGTTACACGGGACTTCATATTGGCCCCAGTGTGGACTACTGAACATTATCATCGAATCAGTTCTCTAAATCAGGATGTACACTTATACTGCAGAAGTGGAATATGATGTGTAGTAACCTGTGTTGGGGGGATTATGTGTTTGTTTTTTAGCTCTTCAGAGAAGTACGAATAATGAAGATTTTAAATCATCCAAACATAGGTACTTTTTGCTTTTTTAAATACTTTTGGGTCTAAATGCAGTCTTGAAAGTATGTCATAAGTCTAAACTTGTATTCCAGGAGAGGTAGGTACACATTTAATAAAATATATATCCAGATTGTTCGTCATGTATCAAATTTTTGAAATTACTAAAAATGGGTTAAAACTTAGTTAAAAATAATATAACAGCTTCTTTACACAGTGATAGCTCTACAATCTAAAAATATTACTTCGAACGTGATGTAGCTCTTAAGATAGACAGTTGTATTAGTTTATTATCAAAATCACTTCCAGGAAGTAAGAGAGGTGACGTTTGGTACTAAGACCATCCTGTTGATAGCCTGTCCTGTTCCTGAGGCAGGGGAAGAGAACGGAGCCGCGGGCGAGAAGAAGCTGTCGCCCCGTCTGAGCCGCCGTTCTGTAAAAGACATTGTTTCATGAACCGCTAAGGGAAGAACAGGGCTAACAAGCCGTCATCCCTTTATCAGTGATGCTTTAAAATGTGAAAAAATAGTCATCTTAAAATCAGTAAAATATGTGGAAAAGAAAAAATAACAAGGAATATAATAGTGGGAAGAAAACCTTTCTTCACTTTGTATTGCAACCTGTGGGGTTAGCCAGCCAATTCTGGATTTCAAATTCTAACTTTTCACCTAAAAACACTTCTTACTATTGCCTAGAACTAGCTAACTGAAACATATTTATCTTATTTTTTAATTACTTAAGTTATATCCTTATTCTCATTTTCTCTACTTATTACTAAATGACATCTTTGATGATAGATGTAAATGTCTAAAAATTTAAATTTCCTTAAATAGTTTTAAAATAGTTTTCCCAGGAGAGCTAATATTTGCATTGGAGTTTTTAGAAAGGTTTTATTTATATGTTGATGGTTCATGAGCATATATGTCTTAAATTTCTTTCAGTGATTTTTTTTTCTTAACAGCCTGAACATATCATCTTAGAAATATGATAGTTTTATCAGTTCAAGAGACATATACAAAATTCTGCATTGGGCACTTTATTTGGTCTAATACTCTATGTTAAAGCATCAGAAAATAGCCCGAAATGTAAAAGATGACTACCATTTCCTTCCTATGATAAATCCAATTTGAAAGTATGTATCACCAAAATAAAGTAGAATGCGAAATAGTGATTTGATCGCCTTAGAAATTTCAGTTTTATTTTAAAGTGTATGTATTTGATCAATTGTTTTATAGTTTTATGAGTTAGCAGTAATAGGAATATTACTTCTGTCTACAACAGGAACTGGTGTAGCAAAGTTACACTGACGCATTGAAAATAATTATTTTCAATTAATTATAGTACAATCCCTTCTTTCCATCTCTGTCTTCAGAATAGTAACAAAAGAACCATGTTTCTGGAGAATTGTGATGTTTCCCAAGCAACAAAAGTCTCAAGTGGGATTATGTAGATCCTTAAAGCCAGAACAACAAGAGAACGGACTTGCAGGAGTAGAGTAGGTCTGAGCAGTCCCTGCAGTTTGACTGGGAAATAAGAATGCTTTTCCTAGGGTGCAAAGATGCTGGGGGGGGCACTGAGCCAGCGTAGCCGTACTACCAGACAGTGACAGAGGGACAGGGCCAGGCACATTTTCCTGGACTGCTGAGTGCACGCTTCCATGGTCCCAGAACCCAGAAATCATCGTTTTCACGGAACTCCATGCTTTACCAGCTCTTTTCTGTTCTTGTAATATCTGATAGCCTTCCTAAAAGCAGTTTTTAGAGGGCCGGCTATTAAAATCTTAAACAGAAAAAGTTACTTTGTGTATTACAGTTTATATGTACATGGTACATGCATACAAACATTTGTTACTTTTTCTTCTGTATCCTTTCACCTTGACCAGTGAAGTTATTTGAAGTCATCGAAACTGACAAAACACTCTACCTTATCATGGAGTATGCAAGTGGAGGTAAGAAATTGGTGGTGTTTTTCTTTCTTCCCTTTTAGAAGAGTATGCATCCACACTGTCCATTCAGGTAATTGTTAAGGTTTCTTTAATATCCACAATCGTAGTACAGTAGGATGAGAATCAGAAAAGCTGACTGTTAGCATTTGGTAGGTTGCTATTGTTTCACTATTAGCATTTTTAATTGACAGTATCTAAATACTTGGATTCTTTTATTGTGGTAAAATATCCATAACATAAAAGTTACCATTTTAACCATTTTAAGGGTGCAGTTCAGTGTCATTAAGTAATACACGTTGTGTGACCATCACCGCCACGTATCCCCAGAACTCTCTTGATCTGGCAAAACCATAGCTCTGTCCGCAGTAAACACAACCTGCCCCGCCCCCAGCCCCCAGCAACCAGCCTTCCGCTCTCTCTCTCTCTAAGAATTCAACCACCCCAGGGACCTCATATGAGTGGAATCATACAATGTTTGTCCTTTTGACTCCCTGTGTCACTTAGCATAATGTCCTGAAGGTTCATCCATATTGTACCACGTGACAGGATTTCCTTCCTTTTTAAGGCTGTATAATATTCCATTATTACATGTATGGTATAATTATATACGCATGCCACCTTTGTTTGTTCCAAGCACTTGGGTTTTAAGTGTAACACTACGTTAGCCTGTTTGAAATAATTATGTACTGTGTGTTGGACTGTTTCTCTGTATCAGATCATAATGTTAAAGGTATCCATTTTTCCCAAGGCCAGATATAGTGGTTCTACTGCGTATGGTTAGATTTTCCTCAAAGATTAAAGACTAGTAATTACTTGCCTTCAGGTTTATGTAAACGTAGACATTTTTTGATATGAATAAACAAGGTCTGTCCAGAAAGTATCCAGCAATGTAATATTAAAAATAGAGGCACTTATTGAAGAAAATACAAGATTTGAGAAATATTGTATACAGGACTATGATGCTTCAGTTGCCTTCAACAGAGGCACCTTGGGACCTCACGCAGTTCTCCCAGTGTCACTCCCACTGTTCAAAACACTCTGCAAAATCCTCTGTTGGAATCGCCATCAGCTGCCCTGTTATATTTTCCTGAATCTCACTGACAGTCTGAAATCTCTTCCCTTTCAAAAGTGATTTTAGTTTTGGGAAAATCTAGAAGTTC
>PVKM010020573.1:0-23265 GCA_004027735.1 Carollia perspicillata
GAAATGACTAGAAGGCCTCTACTGCCAGGCAAGGAAGAAAGGAGAAGAGATAAGGGAGCAACTGTGTAGAAAAAAGCATGAGTGAAGGACAGAGGGACTATAGAATGACCAACCATCCCAGATTGCCCAGGACTGAGGGGGTTCCTGGAACACAAGTGTGAAAATGGAGACAATCCTAGGCAAACAAGGGTGAGTGGGTCACCCAACAAGAAACAGTAAAACATTTGAGTGAAAGAAGGAAGGTTTGCATGATTGGGGAAGTGGTCAGCCCCAAAACAGGTATGCAGAGGCATCTAGACCAGTCCAAGTCAATCCAAACATGGGGACCTTGGCCCTCCTGTGGCTTAGCCAGATGGACTTCTCATTCAGTTCAGGGGAACTGGTGCTCAGGAGTCACTCAGAACCTCTATTTTGACCAAGAACTCTTGGGAAGGAAATGGTGGGTGACAGGAGCCTCCCACTTTCTGCATTCTAGAAACCTTTTCCCCACCCAGCAATGTCTCCAAGGGGAGGAGCCCTTCCCACACCAACAAATCTCACTCAGTGGGACAGGTCTGCCATACCCCTCAGTCCCACAGGGAGGCTTGTAAGGGAGGGAGCCTGAGGCCCTGCCAGAGATGCTTTTTCTTCTCTCCTTGTTTTTCACTCTACACCCACCACAAGTCATACATGGGATATTCTCTAGAATATATGAAAAATGTCATTTACCAACTTATTCTAAGGAAGAGAAGTCCTGCTGTTTATGTTTCTATATTCTCCTAAGTATACACTCACCATAGCACTTTTCAGAATGTAACACAGTCATTGGTTTTATTTTCAACTTTCTCTGCTTGAAAACTATTCCTTCACAGCAGAGCCCGCACCTTGCTCATCTTTGAAACCCTAGTGTCGAGGAAAAGACCTGGCATGTAGGAGTTCCTCCTGCAATATCTGGAAAGTGATCTAATTAATGAATGAATAAGTTAGTTAATGTGAATCGGCATGACCTTTCACTTTGAGTCAAGTATCTGTGACCTGGCCCTTTCTGGATTTTGGCTGCATCAGTCGGTTACCCACCTGCATTCACTTAAAACAAAAGACGGAGAGAAGGAAACACATCAGAGCCCTGGCCTCAGTGAGCAGTCACTGTGGCCAGCTCTAAGGACAGGCTCAGGGTCTGATGCCAGGGGCAGTGACAAGGTCAGGAGGTGGATACAGACCCCTATGCACATGACGGTGGACGCTTCCTGATGTTCCTACTTCTTCCACTCTCACCTAATGACTTGGTTCTAAAAGAAGAAAACAGACACTGAGCTAGGGAAAAGAACAACTACTGAGCTTCAGACAGAATCTCAGTAAAAGACAGGATGGTGTAAATTGCCTAAAAGAACACTTGGCTTGAACACCCCATGATGTTAATCATATCCTATAATGAACTTTAGAAATGATCCCTGAAAGTATAGTCTTTAATCATACCTTCAAAGAAGGCCCTTGATGAAGAGGTAGGGGGTCTGCCTTGTATCCTTAGTCAGGTGTCTAGCCTCTCGGATTCTCTATTAGCCCATCTCTAATCTCAGCTAATAACCCTTTCATACCAGGTCCATTGGGTAGACAAGTGAAACAATACAATCCAGACATCTTGAACTCTTCTAGAGAAATTCAAAGTAAAGAATATTCTGGCCCTGCCTGATGTGGCTCAGTGGATTGAGTGTCAGCCTGAAAACCAGAGAGTCTCAGGTTTAACTTCTGGTCAGGGCACATGCCTGGGTGATGGGCCAGGTTCCTGGTGGTTGGGGGTGTATGAGAGGCAACAAATCGATGTTTCTCTCCCCCTATTTCTCCCTCCCTTCCCCCTTCTCTATAAAATAAACTAAATTAAAAAAAAAACAAAGCAGAAAATATTCTCTGCCTTAAAATGACTCCCAGAGCTCCATGAAAGTTATTGTAGAAAACCTGCTGATGGATTAAAGTTTATGAACCTGAAAGTTAATGTACTTTCCTCTGTAAAAAGCAGGGCACTGCTGGGTTTTTGGCTGCATAGAAACTCACACAGTCACCCAAGAAGCCTTTTAGTAAATAAGGCCCATCTTTTGTAATGTGAGTATTCTACTCCTAGAACAACACTGTTCAAAATTCTTTTGTTCTGAAATTATTTTTTAAAAGATAGATAGAGAGAAGCCTAATGTTTCATTGACCTCATGTGGGCAAAAGAAAGAAGTGCGTATATTCCACAGATCTAGACTTCTTGGCATGGGCTAAAGAACTGTTTTTTAAAATTCTTTTTCAGTTGCAGTTGTCCCACTTTCCTCCTAGCCCCCATGGCTCTCCCCTGCCCCTCCCACCCCGCCCCGACCCACTCCCAGTCAATCCCCACCCGGTTGTCCATGCCCATGGCTTCTTCATACATGGACTTCTTAAAACTACCCACCTGATGGAAAATTCATGTTGCATTTACACACTATTTTATTTTGCTCTGGGATCCCTCAGGGCCTTTTGGAAACGTCCCCCTAATAACTTAGCTGTTACATAAGTCTATTTTATAGATGCATGCAATAGCAAAGCAGGCAGTATAGAACAGGCACAGTAGAGGAACTGATTAAAATGTTCGTTCCTGAGCTCCAGGCAGAGATTCTTACTGTGTGAGACTGTGGTGGACCTGGGAATCTGCATTATGTCACTAAGCACCCAGGTGATTCAGATGCCAATGGTTCTTTGGATCTCACCTTAACAGATACCAACTTGCCCAAACTCCTTGTTTTATAAATGAGGAAATTAAGGTACCAAGGTGTTAAACTTTTTGCCCCAATTCACACAGCTAATTAGAGGCAAATCTGGAACTTAACACTAACTTCTGACTCAATCTCATCCTGTCATTTGCAATCAAAATACCATTTATACAGCACTTATGATTCACTGAGCACTGTGCTAAATAAGGTGCCTTGTGTAATCCTTCCACCAACTTTATGAAGAAGATGGGTAGTATCAATACCCCATTTTTCAGTGAGGAAACTGGGTCTTAGAGTGGTGACATGACACACAGCTAGTAAAAGGCAGAATGAGAGTCAAACCCAGCCTATGTGACTTGAAATCCAAGCTCCCAACCACTGCCCCACTGAACCTCAGAACCACAGCACAGACATTAATTTTTTGTGGACCTCTTTAAAGCAGCAACTTCCCCCAAGTTTGAAATGAAGCAGTGCCCACGTGGCCTCCAGAGGCACACATTTAACAAACATCTCTTCCTTCAAGAGAGATCTTCAAGACGAAGTATTCTCATAAATCTCAATTTAGAGAAGGAATCTCCCTCAGCACACCCTAAAGAAAATTGTACCCAGAATCAGCTAGAACTTCTTAATCTTAGAAAATGTAAACTGAGTTTACAGTCAGAGCCCTTTCAACAAGCACCAGGCCACTGAAACACAGGATACAGAGAGCCATTCAATTATGGAACAGCTGGGTCAAAAGTGAAGGCTCCAGGGATAGATGCATCCAAGTTCCAAGATTCCTTCAGAGGAGGCCACAAATAAGCATCGTTTAATGGATCAGAGGAAGAAGCAGGATTATTCTCTCTTTCTTAAAGCTTTTATTTATTTATTTTTAGGGAGAGGGAAAGGGAGGGAGAATTAGAGGGAGAGAAACATCAATGTGTGGTTGCCTCTTGCACACCCCCTACAGGGCACCTGGCCTACAACCCAGGCGTTTGCCTTGACTGGGAATCGAACTGGCAACCCTTTGATTCACAGGCCAGCACTCAGCCCACTGAGCCACACCAGCCAAGGCAGAAGCAGGATTAGTCTAATGCACCTATTTTTCTCATTAAGCCCTGTGTTAGTTGTTTATTGCCGCATAAGTAAATACTCCCAACATAGCAATTTAAAATAAACACAATTTTTTCTCACACAGTTTCTGAGGTCAGAAATTCAGGAATAACTTAATTGAGTGGTTCTGGTTCAGCACCTTTCATGAGATATCAGTCAAACCAAAGGTCACAGCTGTGATCTTCTTAAGGCTGAAGGATCTGCTCCAAGCTCAGTCATGTACTTGTTGGGAGGCCTCAGTCTCTCAAGTGTTGTCCAGAGCCCTCAGTCCCTGTCCACCTGAGCCTTTCCTCAGTGTCCTCAACACATGGAGATGGTTTCACACAGGGTAAGTGATAGAGAGAAAACCCATGATGAAAGTTGTATTCTTTTATAATCTAATATCAGAAGTGACATGCATATTCTATTGGTAACCCAGGACAACATGTTGCAAAGTCAGAGGGGATTATTTCTGTTCAGTCAAGCGAACACCAGGAGGTGGACAGAGATCACTGGGGCATTGTACTGGAGGCTAGGTCCCACAAACTCCTCTTAGCTCTGCCCATCCTCCCTTGTGCACACACTTCTTCATGTGCCAAACACTGTGCTGGGCACCAGCATAGCCATGGACACAACAGCCAGTTTCTTCCGTGCTGGAACATCCCACTTAATGTGAAAAATAAACATTAGACTATTGAATCACAGAAATAAATGTACAATAAAAATTTTGTGCAGAAACTGAGAAGTTTAAGTATGATACATGACCCAAAGTTACCACCCTTTGCAGGGGATTAGGACGTGAAGCATAAATTGGAATGAGGGAGTCAAGGGAAGCTTTCCTGAGGAAGTAAACTTTTAAATTCACTCATGAAGTGAGCGAAAAGAAGAGTAAGACAAAGAGTATTCTAGCCCTGAACAGCATGAGCATATTTCCTATAACAGGAAAGACACTGGCACATTCAGCGATGTGACAGACTCATGTAACTCAGAAAGCCAAGAAGAGAGGGCACCAAGTTTGGAATGGCCTCTCCATTCCATTTTTCTCCTCCAACGTCTACCCTTAAGACTCATTGAAGCCTCACTTCCTCTTTAACTCCTTATCTACTCCAACCTGTATCTCTCTCCCCTTAATCAGCCCTACACCACCTAGCCCTAATATCTTGTGATTCTAAGGTAGTTATGTATCACACTGTACTAGTTCATGGCTTTATGTGTTTTCTTTCTCCATAGTATAAACTCTAATGAGGAAAGAAACCATAACTAGTTGCATCCTTGCACACCTATTACAATATATGACATAAAATAGACATTCAATATTCTTGAATAAATAACTATGAAACTCATGGTAAAAGAGGACTGGAGACCTATCTGCATGCTTATGCATTCACATGACTGCACTCTCTCTTTCAAATGCACACACGCATGCGCACATGCGCACACATCTATTTATAACACAGGCTCCAAAATGGAGGGTGGTTGCCTTTGTGTGGTGGTGTGGTGGTGTGGTGGTGTGGTGTGGCTTAGTTGGTCGCGCATCATCCCACAAAGTGAAACGTCATCAGTTCAATTCCCAGTCAGGACACATACCTGGGTTGCTGGTTCTGTCCCCTGTTGGGGCATGTATGAGAGGCAACCAATCAATATTTCTCTTTCACATTTATATTTTTCTCCTTTTTCTCTCTCCCTTCCCCTCTCTCTAAACATAAAATAAAATCTTGAAAAATGAGGGTGGTAAACAGGACAATTGATCTGTTAAGATTAGACCATCTAGGTGGTTTTAATCTATTCAAAGGAAGTAAGCAAAGACTTCTAAATAATGAAGACAGATTAAACACATACAGTTACATTCATTCCCTCCAAAAACCTCGCCATTACTGCAGGGATTTAAAACATTAATTCTCAAAGACAAAGCAAAAAGACACAAGCAACAAAATTTTAGAAGCCAGAAAACAGATAAAAAATAGTAACTCAGTACCTTAGAAAGCTTGGAACAATTAAAGTCATTGCTGGTAATAGAGAAATCCAACAAGTAAAAGAATTTATACTGAGTGATTCCAAAAGCTCAGGAATTGGCAGCACCAGGCAATTCTGGCAGTGGGGATGAAGTTGGAACTGCAAACAGAAGGATGCTCTAAAAAGTCTACTTCGAAGCAGTTAGTCTTAGAAACACACCTTGAGTGAAAAAGCTAAATTATAGAAGAACTATATATATATAATACGTTTCTTATAAGGCTCAAACCTAACAAAACCAAAAATCTACATTGTTTATGGATGTATATACATAATGTGATATATAAAAGACCTGTCCAGGAAAAGTCCAGCCATTATTAATATAACAAGAATGGTTTGCATGACATCGATGTAACCTAGTAGCCAAAGAGAATGGACTGGAATGACCATGCATGAACATATATGAATGCATGAATATCAACTTCACCATACTAGTCATGGAGGCAGTAGACACTGTTGAATGAGCATGTGTGCTGTGTGGCCATCATATTCAAAATGAGTGAGTGAGTAGAGCAACAAGTCTGCATCAAATTTTGCTTTAAGCTTGAACATTCCCCTGTGGAAACTATTCAGATGATTCAGAAGGCCACAGCTATGGGAAACTGGTGATTGGTAGCTTAATTATAACAATGCATCCACTCATGCATCACGTCTCTTGCAGAGATTTTTGGTGAAACATCAAATCACCCATGTGACTCAGCCCCCCCCAGCCCAGATTTTATGCCCTGTGACTTCTGGCTGTTCCCCAAATTAAAATCACCTTTGAAAGGAAAGAGATTTCAGACCATCAGTGAGATTCAGGAAAATACAACAGGGCAGCTGATGGCATTTGGGAGAACTGTGTGAGGTCCCAAGGTGCCTACTTTGAAGGGGACTCAGGCATGATTGTCCTATGTACGATGTGTCTTGTATCTTGTATGTTATTCAGTAGATGTCTCTATATTTCATATTACATGGCTGGACATCTTCTGGACAGGACTTGCATATTAAACTACTTTTTTTAAATTATTTATTTTTTGAGAGAGGGGAGGGAAGAGGAAAGAGAGTGACAGAAACATCAGTGTGGGAGAGATACATACATTGATTGGTTTCCTCTCATACACCCCCTACTGGGGAGCTGGCCCACAACCCAGACATGTGCCCTGACTAGGAATCAAACCAGTGACCTTTCAGTTTACAGGCCGGCACTCAAATCACTGAGCCATACCACCTAGGGCTAACCTATTTTTTTTTTTAATTAGAGAAATGATAAATACAAAATTCATAATGGTTAGTTATCTCTGAATCAAGATGATAAAGGAGGGGCCAGGAGACAGAAAATAAAAGGGGCACAGATGTAGGTGCAAAAATATTTAGAATGTTCTACTTCAGATGGAAAGACACACATACTAAAAGTAAGACAATGGGAAAAATATTTCATGAAAATGGGAACAAACAGACATAAAATGCTGGAGTAGCAATACTAATACCAGGCAAAATAAACTTTAAAACAAAGGCTATAAAAGAGACAAAGAAGAACCCAGCAATTCCACTTCTGGGTATTTATCCAAAGAAACCCAAGATACTAAATCAAAAAGACATATACATCCAGATATTTATTGTAGCATTATTTATAATAGCCAACATATGGAAGCAAACTAAGTGCTCATCAATAGATGAATGGATAAAGAGGAAGTAGTGCACAAATACAATGGAATATGACTCAGTCATAAAAAAGAATAAAATCTTGCCATCTGCAACATCATGCACGGACTAGAGGGGAACATGCTGAGTGAAATAAGTCAGACAGAGAAAGACAAATTCCAGATGATTTCACTTATGTGTGGGATATAAAAAACAAAATAAATGAGCAAACAGAACAGAAACAGATTCATAGAGAACATTTTGACAGTTGCCAGATGGGAGAGGGCTTGAGTTAATGGAAAAAAAGGTATAGGGATGAAAAAGTACAAAATAGTCTGACTAGTCGTGGGGATGTAAAATATAGGGAACATTAGCATAGGGAACATGGTCAATAATATTGTAATAACTGTCAGGTGGGCACTAGGTTTATCAGGGTGATCATTTTATAAGGCATATGAATATCTAATCACTGGTTTGTACACCCGAAACTAATCTAATATTGTATGCCCACTATGAATGAAATCTTTTTAATTTAAAAATAAAAGCAATCAGTTCTCTTGCCCCATTTCAAGTACCTGAGTGACTGCCTTGTCTACACTCAAGAAGAAAGAAGATTTAATCTCTAAAGAGAATAACATTGGGAGTCTTTGGAATAGTAGATACAAACCAGAGTTGAAGAAAGAGCTCATACTCTAAACAAGTATAGCATGAATATTTATATTCAGTATGTTGTGACATTTAGCCTTCCTTCTTCCTCCAGTCAGTTTCCAGAATGCTCACAGGTGGACCTATGAGCATTGATGTTTGAAAGACATTTCCTGGAGCCCAAAGGAAAAAGTTAAAGATTTTCACATTGGAGGTTTCCCAAGAAATGGGCCACACTGATCACCTTCTAAGTATAGTGAAGTTCAGTAGTCAGCAAATCCTACCCACGTACTCAGAGATTTCAGGTTGCTTTTTAGTGTTTGTTCACAAATATGAGCAGGTGACCAAGGATTCCTAAAAATCTGAGTGAAATCTCTAATGAAAAAGAGACACAAAAACAAAGAGAAACAATAACTTGTGGAAAACAGAGATAATCCAAGGAAAAAAAAATGTGAAGTTTTATTTCATCAGTGTTCTCATAAAGATAACAGGAGAGATATTGTATCCATGAAACAGTTAATGGCAAGTTGTAAAGGAAAATTAAGAGAACAAAAAGTGCTCTTGGAAATTAAAAACATGATTTCAGAAATAAAATATTCAGTATAAGGATTCTAAGATTAAGTTGAGGAAATTTTATGGAAAATAAACCAGAGAAGAGAAGGAGAGAGAGAAACACAGAGACAGAGATTGAAACAGAGACAGAGACAGAAAGAGAAGCAGAAGGAAAAACAGAAAAGAAAGGATAAGAAAATTAAGAGACCAGTCCAGGAGGTCCAACATTTAAAGAGAGGAAATTCTAGAAAGAGATAACACAGGACACAAAAACAAGCATGAAGCAATTCAAGAAAATTTCTCAAGACTGAACAACATGTTTCCAGATTAAAAAGATCTACCAAATACTGACCAAATTAGAACTGGATAAGAGCAAACTCACATTGTTGTAAAAACATGACATTTCAGAGCACTCAAGAAAAAGAAAGTATCCTACAGTCATTTTAGCAGGGTGGAGTAGGGGTAGGGACAAATTACATACAAAGAATTGGCATCCAATATGGCTTTGAACTTTTGAACAGCAAACCTGGGAGCTAAAAAATTGTGGAAAAGCCATCAGAATTCTAAAGGAAACTTTTTAACCTAGAATTGTATACCCAAGAAAAGTATTAATTAAGAGAGTATAATAATGCCATTGAAGACAACCAAGGTCTCAAGAAATTTACTCCCTGTGCATCTTTTCTCAGAAAGCTATTAAAGAACATGAGATTTACTGCCTTTTTCATAGTAATTCTTGTAGAATTTTTGGCTCTAGAGTTCTAGAGTTAGTGAGAAAATTAAGACTAAGGGTATAAGAGAGCAGTTCTTTAACTTTTTTTATTCCAGCATTTCCTAGTGCTCTTAAAAAAGTCATTGAGAACCCCAAAGAACTTTGGTTTACATGGACTATTATATGTAATATTATTTACATGTTAAAAATTTTAACTGAGAAGAAATTTTAATTTTAAATATTTATATTAAAAACAGTAATAACCTATTATGTATTAATAAAACAGCATATTTTTATTTTTAAAAAAATCATGAGACTAGTACATTGTTTTATTTTTGAAAATCTGTTTAATGTCTGACATAATGGAAACACTTGGATTTGCATATTTGCTTCTTCATGCAATCTTTGTGATATGTTCAAGTGGTGAAGTAAATAAAAGATTTTGGGCACACAAAGGGAGAATAATTTCAATAGCCCTTTCTAATAATTGAGGATTTTCTTTGATTCTACAGGAAAATGCAACAAATGATAGTTCCTTTAAGGTTAGTTTGAATGTAAAATCTAAAATCATATAAATGAACTTTATATACTCTATTACATTAAAATCTACTGCTCTATCTTACACCTTGAATGATTCTTTTTATTCATGTGTGACTATAACAGTATGCATTGGACATTTGTAAAGTGTTAATTCACTGAGTTATGCAGATCTTTCCAAATGTTGACATATTTCATTACACAATATTTTTAAAAGCCACAATCATTAATATCGCTATCCATTTCATCAGAAAAATCTTGAAGAATTGAGGAGCGGTCGAGCTCATACTGGTAGATACAGGTTTCCCCAAATCCTAATCTTTGCTCAAAAACTCTATTTCATTATAGGAAAGATATATTGTCAGTAGTTTTTCCTTGAACTGACTTGCCCACTGATGCATTTGTTGGAAAATATCTGATAATACCAAAGTTGGAAAAATGATACTTTATCTATTAGTCATTCTTTCAAATAAAAATGCTGTGCCATGGAAAAATCTGCTAGTTCAGCCCACAACTCAATCATACAACTGCTTGTCCTAAAGACGTTTATGGTACTTCGTGCAGCAGAAGTTCTTTATGAATTCTTATTTTGTCACACAAAATATTTTTATACCTAATGAAGTAATTCTTAAAGGAAAACAACTTTATTTTCCAACATGTGTGGTGGTGAAAAATACAATGATTTCTAGTGAAATTTGGTATCACTGCTTGATTCGTGCTAAGATGCCAGTGGTTTTAGACACCACCACTTTTCCAGAACCAGTACAAATGTCAACAAAGTGAAAAAAGAAAATACAACTGACGCTTGAAGAATGCAACAGTCAAGGGGGCCTACATCCCACACAGTCAAAAATCTGAGCATACCTAGAGTCAGCCCTCCACATACGTGGATTCCCAGCTGTGGAGTTGACCCTTGCTTAAACAACCAGGTGTGAATGTGAGTGTCTGGGTATAAGCAGACACGTGCAGTTCAAACCCATGTTGTCCATGGGTCAACTGTAATGTCTTAGTATTAGTGTCAAAAAATGATTTGAACTCACAGATCTCCTGAAAGTGTCACAGAGACATCCAGGGATCCAAGCACCACACTTTGAATACCACGGTCCTATGGCAGCCATTGTGCGTAATGAATTAATTTCTCTCCCTTGCATCTGGAGTAGTACCAGTTATATACCGTCCTTGGGAGAATTTAAAAAGTTGTCACTCAAATCACATGCTTGATTTTGCAGCTCTACTGAGAAATTTCTTTTGAAAAGGACTGCTACTGTGTGCAGGTATGTCTTTGAAAACAAAATAAAATCAAAATTAATTAAGTGAGGTAAATTGAGCTATGAGACCTTGTACACAGAGACTCGGCCAGTGCCATCTACTCTCCTGGCACTCTTTCATCTGCTCCATCCCCATGATCAGGACTGACTAGGAAACAAGTGAGGCTGCAAAGTTCAGGAGTGAGAACCTGTGATACAGGTTCACTTTGGTAATCACACAGCCCAGAGGCCTAGACTGGAAATTAGAAGACCTGGTGCTTATACTATATGGTATGATGTGGTAGAAATCACACAGGCTTTGCTAAGTCTGGTTCAAATCCTGACTTTGCCAACTTACTAGCCGTGGGACCCTAGTTAATGCATTCCAACTCCACCCATCATCTGTAAAATGGCAATCATGATATTGATCCTTACACGGTTTTAAAACTATTAAATTAAACAATGGTGATCAAAATAATGACTACCACTCTGGCCAGTGTGGCTCAATTGGTTGGAACATTGTCCCATAAATGAAGGCTGTGGGTTCAATTCCCAGTAGGGGTACATGCCTAGGTTGCAGGTTTAATCCCCGTTCCAGGTGCATATGGGAGCCAACCGATCAAGGCTTCTCTCTCACATTGATGTTTCTCTTTCTAAGCAATGAAAAATGTCTTTGGATGAGGGTAAAAATAATGATAATGACTACCTCTGACTTTGTACAGAGACTGCCTGTTAATATAACATGCACAAAGCATAAGTAAAGGTCTTGACCTCAAGGAGCTTATGACTTAGTTGGAGACTCAACATAACATACAGGAAATAAGAGGTGGGTAACACCAGACCCCAGACAACCAGGTACTAATTCCAAGGACTATAGATATCCTAGAAGTGAAGAGCCAGCACTCCTCTCTCTAGCCACATCAGAACAACCTAGGGACACTTCTTATTCCCCACTACCCCTGTGACAGTTCTCAGGAAAGCCAGAGAAAAAGAGGTAACCAGGCAGAAGCAGCAGAGACAAAGGTGGCCGGCCACCTGCCCAGTACACACAGCCCAGGAGTTCCAAAGCCCTGTCTGCCCAAACAGGCCCTCCTGCACCGTAACCACATCTTTGGGATAAGGTATCAGATCCTGAAAACTCTTGTCTCAAGAGGGAAAAATAGCTTGAGCGGCTGACCATTACCTAGGGTTTGAGTGCTTTTACCCACAGGATTATCTGAGAATGCAGATTTCCCAGGTCTCCTAGGGCTGGTTGCTGACTGACATCTGCCTATTTATAGTCAGGAGAACTCAGGAAAGGTCCTGATCTCACGGAGGACCCAGCTGAGCTGTGAGGTCCTTGGTCTCCATGGAACTCCAAAAGGCCTAGAAGTTTCAGGACAACACATTGGAGATTTCTCCTCCTGTTACATTGCACCCATGGCGTTAGTTCCTAAGATGAGATAGAAGAGAAGCTCCTCCAGGGCAGGGCCTTGGTTCTCTGTTTCGTACACAAAGTCCTGCCCTCTGGGGTGGGGAGCTGGACAGCCCGGCAGACAGCCCAGATGCAGCAGAGGAGAGGAGCTCCGTGCAGCAGTAGGTGGACTCTGCTTGCTGAAGGAGAGAACGGGGCTCAGCATAGATGTCACACAGAAAGTGTGACTTCCACTCACAAGGGTCACCAGGAAAATGAAAGAGCCACCCCTGAAAGGGAGAAGCGGTTTAGAAATCAGCTGTGCCTATCTTCCACCATCTGCTGCTGAGCGCAAGTAATTACATGAAGCAGAGACCTGTTGACAAGTTAATCACTATGCTAAAATCTCAAAGGGGTAAGTGGGAAAAGGCCCATCATTAACGTAGAACAGAAAGTCAGCCTGCTGGAAATGCCCAACTTACAACAGAGATGAAAGGGAAACAGGAAGAACAGTGAGGGATCTGAAACTTCCCTAGCTCAGAGGGCCTGCAGGGGGCGTTTCTGCTCAGGCTGCTTTTTTTCTTCTTTTCCTGCCCTAGAGAGACTGGTTGGTAGGGTGTCCCATACGCAGCTCTAGGCATCCACCACAGGGATGCTGCCCCAGGTGTGAGTGAGGTCTCTGGAACTCGGACACTTCAGACATCGAGCTCTGCTTAAGGGAGTCAAACAGCCTGGCTCAGCAGAGCTTCTAGCAAGACTCATGCAGCGGGCATCGTGAGCGTAGATGCTACCTCCGCTTGGCATCCCAATAGTAGGGCCAGCAGGGCGTGAGTTGCAGTGCTACTGGCTGGGTATTGAGCAGATGAATGAGGAGGGGCTAGAAAAAGCAGCCCACTGTGGGTAATCAAAGCCTGGTCTCTGTATCCCATCCCAAAATATGTCCTTAAATATCTGCAATGGCTCCCCAGTGCCAATTTCTACACAATGAACCCGTTAGTATCTTATAGGGTCTTTTACGGCTAAGCCCTATCTTTCAAGTCTCACCTTGCCGCACCCTCCCCAACTCTCCCTTCTCTCCGGCCACAAGAACATGTCCCCTTTCCCTGTACATCTTAGCCTTTGCAAAGTCTGTTCCCTCTCTTCCTTTCCCTCCAGAGCAATTTCAGTATATCTGCCAGGGACCAGTTCACCGCTTTACAGTTCCTTTGCTTTTTGTTCGTCTAGTGTGTGCGTATGGCATTGACAGTGTCTATTTATCTGACAAGAATGATAGTTAGCATCATTAATTGAATAGTAACTGTGTTCTAGGTATCTAGTGTGTTAACATTGCATTGAAAGTATCTGTTTATCTCTTTAATAATAATATAATGGCAACAAAATAATGGCAATGAGCATCATTAATTGAATGCTAACTGTGTTTGAAGCACTGGGCTGAATGTTTACATAGAAAATTTTGACCTTCACACAAGCCTGCACGGCTACACCAGCAGCAGAGGCAGGCCTCAAACCCAGGAGGGCCTGCGCTGGCAGACAGAGCTCCTCAGTGAGAGAGACTGTGCTTTATTCATTCCTGAATGCTCTGACGAAATCAGGCCTTCAAATACACATTTGTAAAGGGGAGAAATGAGGATATTTAGGGGAACTTGACTCATGTTAATTGCCAGCACCAGCTGAATGTTTATTGTCTGCCAGGCTCTGTGCTTCACATTTTACTTGCCTTCATTTCATTTAATTTTTGCCAAAATATCTGTGAGAGGGACACTATTATTACCAGCACTTATCACAGAACCTGACACATAATACAAGCTCAAGTAATACATGTTGCGTGAATTCATCTCCATGTGATAGATATGGTAACTTAGAAATAGTATTTGGAATACACAGAATTGGAAGCAGCACAGTGGAGGCTGGGAAACAGGTGTAACCATAGTAGAAAGGCTGGCAAACAGCCGTCTCTTCCTCTAACATTAGTCTGGATGAAGGGCAGTGTTTGAGATTTCCAAGTGGGGGATGGGGAGTTTCATGCACTAGGTTTTCTTGGTGGCGTGCGTCCAAACTGTCACGTGGTGAAAATCAGCCCTGAATTCAGAAGAGCCCCAGTGAGTCACAGGAGTTCTCTGAGTCCAGTCCCCATATTGGCAAAGAAGATTTGTTTATAGGCTCAGATGCCAATATAGGAAGAAGTAGCAGTGTGCTGTGAATGGAGAGTTAGGGCACCTCTGATTAAGTTAGGTCCATTGATGTTACAATAATTAGCACAACTAAGGCCTGATAAAGGGCTCTTGGGTGCTCACTGGCAAGACAGATGATGCAGGGAGTCATCAGTTACCCCACAATTCCTCCACGGGGAGCTTCCGAGAAGTCCAATTAGCAGCCTTGCACTCTCCCCAGTCCCAGACAGCTCTGGATCCCTGGAGAAGCTGTCATCATCTCTCTTCCTCTGATTTTTATTAGGACCATAATTGTACATTTCTTCACTTACCTGTGGTGATGAAAGAGCGTCAGTGTTCCCAAAACGTACAGCCCAGCAAGTGAAACTAGGGCTCCACGCATCACTTCTCATTGCAATGATGCGGCACCAAAAATCCATCCTTCATCATGTGAAAACCCTCTCCATACCACAATGTCTCTATTTGCAACAGGCTCTGAGATATTCATGTGATAGATCATCTATTTGCCTGAATCAATATTTCCCTGACACCGGGAAGCCCGCCATCCATCTGTCCTATTGCCTTTGATAAAACCATTCTGTGTCGCCTTTACTCAGGCTGACGGGATCACAGGCCCTCTTTCCCTCCTGATGGATGATGTCCAGATGAATGATTGCTTCATAAATTACTATCTTGGGAGCAGAGCCCCCAGAACTCAGTCAAGCCCGCTCCGCAGTTGAGCAGACAGCAAGGAGACATGGCATGAAAGGCAAAGGTTCAAAGAACACCAGCCGAGAAGCGCTTAGTCCAATGTTCTAATTTAACAGATGAGGAAACTGAGGGGTAGAGTGGTTAAGTAACTTGTCCAAGGTCAGACAGTTAATTATGAGTACACTTAGAATCCTACCACTCATGCTATGCCCCAGAGTTGGATTCTTTTTTTTAATCTGTCTGGGAAAGATGGAGAATATTGTTTCCAGCTTGGCTCTGAGAAAGAAAGATTTCAATTCACATCCTCTCTACTCAGCCCCTAGCAGGCCCACTAAAGTGAGCCCATAGGCAGGGATGAAACAGTCTCTGCCCTGGAAAGTCCCTCCTTTGTCCTGTGGTAGAATAAATCCAGTGACCGAAGGAAGTCCCCATAGACGAAACATAGACGTACCATGTGCATCGCCAGCCCCCACCTACCCCTTCTTCTCTCTCAAACCCTGAAACAGACCTGCCTCCTTGAAGAAGCATCCTTGGTCAGCTTTCTCACTGCTTCACAACTCACATTCCTCATGTGTGCTGAGTCACCCAGCACTTCCAGGTGTGTGTCACAGACTGAAAATCTCACACCAAGTCTTCACGTCTCCCTTTGTACTACATCCGTGAAACTGCTCTGTTCTACATATTCTGCTCCTCCACAGCTCCCCTCTGCAGGGGCATGCTGGGAAGTGCTTAGCAACCAGCATCCACCAAAGAAAACCCCTGATTTATGGAATTTGCTGATTTCCGTACTATAAACACCCTATTATGAAAAATTTCGAGGTACCAGAATGGTGTCACTGAACCTTGGGAAGAGACATACACTTGTGCATTTCTACCACATGGGTTAAAATGGATGAAAATAACCTTAAAAGCATAGATAATAGTAAAATGTGGTAAAATAATTAGGAAGTGCTGACTTTTGAATATATATATATGTGGCTTTTAATATAAAATTTTAAATTGTAGATTTATGTCATTTAATTTATAATGAAATGGTGTTTAAGAACTGTCTAATAATTTAATGACCTGCTCTCATGAGCTGGTGTAAGCTGGCTCCAGCACACCTGCTCTCTGTCTTCCTTCCCCGGTTCCCCACGACATCTTCAGTTCTGCCCCCTTCGCCCTTCACCTGGACAACTTTAATAACCTCCTAGCCTATCTTCCTTCCAGCTTCTGGTATTCCCTGCTCCAGACCTCCCAGTTTCATCTTTTCAAAATGTAGCCCTAGTCTCCCTTGCTCATGAATGGCAACTATCTGATACTTCCAAATTAAGTATAAACTCTTTTTATGAATAGTCAAGGCCCTGTAAAACAAGATCCCCTGAACTTTACAGTTTTATCCCCCAGGCAATGTGTCAAAGCTCTCTTGGTACTCCAGAGACCGACAGACTGAGGTTTGATGTTCACCTTTGCCGTTTATGAGTTAGGTGACCTAGGGAAAGTTCCTTAACTTCTTTGACTCTTGGCTTCCTCCTCTGAAAAATGGGAAAATGCATAGAGTTGTTGGGAGGATTAAATAAGATCATACATAGTATCCCTAAGTCAGTAACCAGCCCATTTTAGACAACCAGTTACAGCAGTGGCATCATTGGCTTCTATTGATGAGCTCACCATAGGCGTAAACACTGGTTCCTTATAACATTTTGTCTCATCATTATTATCCCCATTTTTAAGATAAATAGAGGTGTGTTGCAGCCACCTCTGCTAAATGCAGACTCACATCGCCTAGGCAAATGCTACCCTCTGACCAGTCTGTCTGATTTCTCATTTCTCAGTAGTGTTCACCCTCTCCATATCTAAGCTTTCACTCCTACACTCTGCCACTCAAAAACACATCCATTCAGTAAGTAATAAAAAGACACAGAACCCAATTAAAAAGTGGGCAATGGAGTTGAATAGACATTTCTCAAAAAATAAACAAATATACAAATGGCCAAAAAGAAAATGAAGAGATGCTCAACATTATTAGCAGTTAGGAAAATACAAACCGAAACAAAAATGAAATACCATTCATACTCACCAGGATTCTATCATCAAAAGGACATATAATAACAAGGGTATGGATAAATTAGAGCTCTTCATTCATTGCTGGTAGGAATGTAGTAAGGTGAAGCCACTTTGAAAACCAGTTTGGCAGCTTCTCAAAAAGTTAACCATACAGATAACATATGACCCAGTAATTTCACTCCTAGGTATGCACCCAAGAGAAATAAAAACATATGTGTACACAAAAACTTGTACATGAATGTTCATTGCTCTATTACCCATAGTAGCCAAAAAGTGGGAACAGCTCAAATATCCATCAACTGATGGGTAGATACACCGAAAATGGTCTCTCCCTACAATGAATTTATTCTGCCATAAAAAGGAATAAGGTACTGATACATGCTTCAATATGAATAAACCTTGAAAACAACGCTAAATGAAAGAAGCTAGTCACATAAGACTACATACTGTATAATTCCACCAATATCAAATGTCCACAATAGGGAAATCTATAGACAGAACATAAATTAGTGGTTACCTTGAGCTGGGAAGTGGGGAGGAATGGGCATGACTGTTCAATAGTGCTGGGTATCTTTTGGGGGGTAATAAAAATGTTTTAAACTTAGAATTGTGTCTATGGTCGCACACTCTGTGAATATAGTAAAAGCCACTCTTTCCTGACCTGGTAGAACAGCAGATGTCATTATGGGAATTGACTTCTGTCACAACAAAATCCAAAAGTTTCAGCACAAGGAGCTCAAGAACCAGAACATCTACCCAAGGCTGTTGGTCAAGCTATACAGGGTTCTGGCCAAAAAAAAATCAACTCCATCTTCAACTAAGTGGTGCTAAAGAGGTTGTTCAAAAGTCACAGCAACTGGCTGCCTCGGTCCCTTTCCCAGGTGATCTGAAAGATAAAACTTTCTGGCCAGGAGGAGAAAACCACTGTGGTTGTAGGAACCAAGGGACTACAACTGATGACGAGGGCATCCAGGAGATGCCCAAACTGAATGTGTGTGCACTTCATGTGAGCAGCAATACCTGGAGTCGTATCCCGAAGGATGGGGACAAAATCCTCACTTTCAACCAGCTGGCCCTGGACTCCCATGAGGATGGTGGCACCATCCTTCTCTCTGGTCCTTGTAAGGGCAGAGATGTGTACATGCATTTTGGCAAGGCCCCAGGAACCCCTCACAGCTACACCAAACCCTACATATTCTTGAAGGGCCAGAAGTTCAATTAGGAGAGGGGCCCACAGGCCAACTGTACTGTAAAATCTAACCCCAGAACCTACCTTGTTATTAAAAAGATTTTAGATGCTGAAAAAAATGCTAACCATTGAATTATATATTTGAAATGGGTAAATTTTATAGTACTTGAAGATTTTTTGAAGATTTCTTAGGGAAAGAATACCTTTAAGAAAACAATTTTATTTATTATTGAATCAAAAAGAGTATAATACAGATGTTTTCTGTCAAGATGGTGGCATAGGCAGACATGACTTGCCTCTCTGCACACCCACAACAACATTACAACTAAAATATAGAACAACCATTGCTCAGAACTGACAGAAATTGAATTGAATGGAAGTCTGACAACTATGGAATTACAGAAACCACATCCATCCAGACTGGTAGGAGGGGTACAGATATGGAGTGGGCTAGTCCCACATCCAGGTGTGGTGGATAAAAATTCAGGAGGGACATCTCAGGAGAAAGGAGTCCCAGCCCCACACCAGGCCCTCCATCCCAGGGTTCCAATGCCAGGAAGATAAGTCCCCACAACTTCTGGCTACAAAAACCAGCAGTGATTGAATTGGTGGAAGAAACAGATGGAGCCCCAAGCAGTTTCCCTTAAAGAATCCACACACAGACTCACCTTCTCAGACTCACTCCCTCTGAGCTCCAGTGCTGGGGAGGCAGCTTGAGGGCACCAGTGGTGTGCAGGGGGAGGTTAAGGTGTCTGGAATCAAGGCAGAGGCCATTATGCCTTCTCTAGGCCCTCCCCCAACCACAGAGTCAGTGGACTAGTGTCATAGTAACATTCCATCAATCTGACTAACACTGTTTGACCTGCCTTGGAGATTCTCAGAGACTGCCTCATGCAATTTACTGGCCCACCAAAGCTGCTTTTGCATATGAATGGCTCATGCTTCACAGCTTCCTAAATTCTCTCAAACAAGCCAGCAGCTGACCTCAGTGAGCCTCAGACCTGGAACTAGCAGCCCAGATTCACAGCTTGGCTTCACCTGGAAATCTCCAAGCCCAGCACAAATAGCAGCCATCTCAGATTGCTTTATAACTCAGGAAGGGTGGCCCCAGGCAGAACACGGTTGGGGGCTGACCTTGGCCTGCATCACCTGGGAAACCCCAGGGCCAGCGCACCCAGTGGATAGCTACAGACCATGTCAGAGCACCACCACCCTGCCCTGTGCAGCTGATCCTCCACAAAGGGTGGAGGTTGGCGGTAAATAGTCAAAGCCAATCCTTGTGGCTGACTGGCCTGGGTAAATCTCTCCTGTTGATTTCCTAACAGAACCAAGGCTCAACTATGAGAGGAGGGTGTACTCAGCACACATGAAGGGCACACCTGGAGTACCTAGCTTGTGTAATAGGGGAAGCTATGCCACTGGATCCTACAAACACATCATATATTAGGCCACACTACCAAGACACAAAGTCAAGGCAGCTCTACCATAAAAACAAACATAGGAAGACTGCCAAAATGAAGACACAAAGAAACATGGCCCAAATGAAAGAACAGATCAAAACTCCAGAAAAAGAACTAAACAAAATGGATATAAGCAATCTATCAAATGCAAAATTCAAAACACTGGTTATAAGGATGCTCAAGGAACTTAGTGAGGACCTTAAGAGCATAAAAAAGATCCAGTCACAAATGAAGGACACGCTCATTGAAATAAAGAACAATTTACATGGAACAACAGTAGAGCGGGGTTAAAGCTAAGAATCAAATCAATGATTTGGAACATAAGGAAGCAAAAAACAACCAATCAGAACAAGAAAAAAGATAATAAAAAAATAAGGATAGTGTAAGCAGCCTATGGGACTACATTAAGCAATCCAACATTTGCTGCATAGCAGGGCCAGAAGAAGAAGAGAAAGAGCAAGAAATTGGAAATCTATTTGAAAAATAATGAAAGAAAATTCCCTTAATTTCATGAAGGAAACAGACATGCAAATCCAGGAAGCACATAGAGTCCTAACAAGATGAAAGCAAGTCCATGGTATGGGAAGAGTCCGATATCAAGACACACCAGAATTAAAATGCCAAAAGTTAAAGATAAAGAGATGGAAGTGAGGGTGTGGGAGAAAGGGTGAGAGGTGAGGGAATTAAGATGTACAAATAGGTAGTAACGGAATAGTCTTGGCAATGTAAAGTACAGTATAGGAAATGGAGTAGCCAAAGAACTTACATGCATGACCTGTGGACATGAACAAGGGTGGGGGGTTTGTCTAAGGGAGTGGGGCCTGCTGAGCAAAGGGGAGCAAAGGGAGAAAAAATCAGGATGACTGTAATAGCATAATCAATAAAATATAATTTAAAAAACAATATAATACATTGGAATAAATTTAGGAATAAATTTAATCAAGGAAAGATCTGTACGCTGACAACTATAAGACATTGATGAAAGAAACTGAATAAGATACAAATAAATGGAAACATTCTGTGTGCATGGATTGAAAGAATTAATATAGTTATAGTATCCATACTATCCAAAGCAATTGACAGATTGCATGCAATCCCTATCAAAATTCTAATAACAATTTCTACAGCAACAGAGCAAACAACCTTAAAATTTGAATGGAACCATAAAAGACTCCAAATATTCAAAGTAATCTTGAGAAAGAAGAACAAAGCTAGAGGCATCACACTTCCTGGTTTCAAACTGTATTAAAAATCTATAGTAATCAAAACAGCATTAAAACAGATACAGAGATCAATGGAACAGAATTGAAGTCTAGAAACAAACCCATGTACATATGGTCAATTAATTTACCACAAAGAAACCAAGAATACACAATATGGAAAGAACAATCTTTTCAATAGATGGTCTCAGAAAAACTGGAAAGCCATATGCAAAAGAATAAAACTGGACCCCTCTCTTATACAATACACAAACATCAGGACTTCCAGCCAAGATGCAGGCATAGATAGATACACTTTGCCTCCTTCCACAACCAAAAGAAGGACAACGACAAATTCAAAAACAAAAATTAACCAGAACTGCCAGAAAATTGAATTGTATAGAAGTCTGATGACCATAGAGTTAAAGAAGAAACATGTATTCAGACTGGTAGGAGAGGCAGAGAAGGCAGCCTGGGAGAAGAGGACATGTAGCAAGGGGTTTGCTAGAGGACCTGGCAGGTGATGTGGTAGCTGGTAGACCAGGTGGTCTCACATTTGTGTGCAGATAACCAGGAAGAACAACTGGGGAGCAAGACGAACTGTGCTATCCAGGGTTCCAGCATGGGAAAATAAAGCCTCAAAACCTCTGGCTGGAAAAACCTGTGGGGGTTGTGGCAGTAGGAGAAACTCCCGACCTCACAGGAGAGTTTTTTGGAGAGATCCACAGGGTCCTAGAGCAAACACAAACCCACCCACCTGGGAATCGGCCCCAGAAGGGCCCAATTTTCTTGTGGGTAGCAGAAGTGACTGAAAGCCAGCAGAGAGCAGAGCAAGCAGCATTGTTCCCTCTCAGACCCCTCTCCCACATACAGCGCCACAATGCAGTGACATGGGTTGCCTGCCCCACCCTGGTGAATATCTAAGGCTCCACCCCTTACAATGTAACAAGTGCACTGAGAAAAAAAAATATGGCCCTAGTGAAAGAACAGATCAAAGCTCCAAAAATAGAACTAAGTGATGAAGAGATAACCAACCTATCAGACGCACAGTTCAAAATACAGGTAATCAAAATGCTCACAGAAATGGTAGAGTATGGTTGCAAAATGGAGGAAAAAGTGAAGGGTATACAAAGTGAAATGAAGAGAAATGTACAGGCAATCAACAGTGAAGGAAAGGAAACTGGAACTCAAATCAACAATTTGGAGCAGAAGGAAGAAATAAATATTCAACCAGAACAGAATGAAGAAACAACAATTCAAAAAAATGAGGAGAGGCTTAAGAACCTCCAGGACATCTTTAAACATTCCAACATCTGAATCATAGAGGTTCCAGGAGAAGAGGAAGAGCAAGAAATGGAAAACTTATTTGAAAAAATAAAGGAGAACTTCCCCAATCTGGCAAAGGAAATAGACCTCCAGGAAGTCCAGGGAGCTCAGAGAGTCCCAAAGAACTTGGACCCAAGGAAGCCCACACCAAGGTACATCATAATTATATTACCCAAGATTAAAGAGAAGGAGAGAATCTCAAAAGCAGCAAGAGAAAAGGAGACAGTTACCTACAAAGGAGTTCCCATTAGACTATCAGCTGATTTCTCAAAAGAATCCTTGTAGGCAAGAAGAGGCTGGAAAGAAGTATTCCAAGTCATGAAAGGCAAGGATCTACATTCAAGATGACTCTATCCAGCAAAGCTATCATTTAGAATGGAAGGGCATATAAAGTGCTTCCCAGATAAGGTCAAGTTCAAGGAGTTCATCATCACCAAGCCATTATTATATGAAATGTTAAAGGGACTTATCGAAGAAAAAGAAGATGGTCAAAAATATGAACAGTAAAATGACAACAAATTAACAACTATCAACAACCAAACCAAAAAACAAAAACAAAAACAAACTAAGTAAATGACTAGAACAGGAATAGAATCACAGAAACTGAGATCACATGGAAGGTTATCAGTGGGGAGGGGGATGGGGGAGAATGGGGTACAAGTTACACGGAATAAGAAGCATAAATGATAGGT
>PVKM010020574.1:0-23391 GCA_004027735.1 Carollia perspicillata
AAAAAGTTTCTCCTCCTTTCCACTTGGAACATGATATTTAGAGGTTTGCATACATCTTGCATCATGATAAAAAGAGAAAAAATAATTGCAGATTGTCAGTTCAGAGTTCTAATATTGTCAAGCAACCAGATAAATCCTACAGTTATCTCTCTTCAAGTTTTGTAATGCAAAGATGATGACTTATTGTGACTTAAATTATTCTAATTCAGGTTTTCTTTTTCTTGAAGACAAGGTATGTATCCTGATATCTTTATAGAAAGGCAAAGGGCCAAAGAAATGGGATAATCCCGTCATCAGATCACTAGAAATCTAAGTTATTCCCTACACTTTAGAACTTCACTATTCTGGACTAATTTGTTTATTTGTTAAAAAGAAGCATGCAACTGTTGAGTGAAAGAACTTTCATAGAAAAGGAGATAGACAGAAAAATAAGATAATCAGATCTTAGTAGAAGGTATATGTTACAGAAAATTAAGAAAAATGTAAACACTATATTTACATTTAAATGCAGAAAACAAAAATAATATTTCTAAGATAAAATTTAAGCTAAATGGAAATCTTAAATGAAGTAAAAATCAAGAAGTAGAAACCAGGGGCCAAGATTCTCAGTAATCCAGAATATTTGTAACATTTCATTTACAAATAAATGTGTCATTCCCTGACCACTTCTTCATAATTATCGAAATTGATACTAGCAGGATATAGTAGCAGGTTAGCAATAGCTTATATTTATAGCCAGCAATGAAAATTAAGCTAGTCTTGAAAAAAAAATCCTCAAAGAATATAGAAAGTAATTATTGCTTTAAAGAGGGACAAAAGACAGTTTGGCAAAGAAATAAGAGAGTATGTGTAGTCACCTGGGGTTGGGAAGTAGCCCTGGATTTACTGGCATATAAATCCACAAGATTAGGCAATGCAAAGACAAATAGCTCCCTGAAGGCTATAAAGGTTACAGAGAGTTGAAGGCTACAGCCAAGCTAAGAACTATTTATGAGTGATCTGCAATGCTCTTGCAAAAGATATAGTAATTGGCAGAGAAGTAAGGAAATTGCTAATGTTCTTTTTTTGACAGTAAGGCATCTGATGAGCAAGTGAGAACAAAAACAAGACAAAGGTCAATAAAATTGCAGTGCAATCCACCAAACGTACAAATGTCAGATTTGGAAGACCAATGTTGTAACTTTAAATTAAGTGTCAAGAAAAACTCTGAAATCAAAGTACTTGAGTGTGATCTGTAAACAGGCATATATATAATGTGTGGATCTCATATTATTATAAGAATCAGTATATTTTGAGATGTGCTATGTATATTAAAAGCAATCTAAATAATCTAGATATCCTGGTAGGTTTTATTTTTAAAAAGCCTAATCAAATGGAAGTCTTAAAAATCCCATACAAGACCACATTTAGAACAAATTAATATAATGACTATATAAATGAAGATATATTTTAATTTGTTAATACCCTTGAGAGTCTGTCAAATGAAGTAAGGTTCAAAAGAGGAGGTGAGTTTTATGGGGAATCCTGAAGGACTATGGCTAGTGCAGTATTTGGAGATAGAGAGATGTGTGGGCCTTAGTTTTGCAGTACTACATTGACATGACTGTTAGCTAAAACAAGATACTAAAACAAATGAACAAACAAAAAAAAAAACAAAAATATATTGCTTCAACTTGAATGTAGTCATAAAAAATCCCCCAAGTCAATTGACAGGCTCTAGTTTTCAGAAAATGTAAAAACAGATTTAATACTGTTTCTTTAAAAAAAAAAAACCTCACTCTTACATTTGTTCTCTTTTTAAGATCTCTTTGGCAAATGATTCTTTCATACTGTTAACCTATTGAAAAATGAAATAGTATATTAGCTTTTTGTTCTTTGTATCATTCATTAATTCTCATTTATTTGGGAAATTTTCTGGATACAGAATAGCATAGGGCATTATTTGAGCAGTCACATTTCTCAGAAATGTTTATCGATGCCTTTGGCTTTGAATTGATAACACCTGAATTGGCAACTATAGTTTTCATTATGAAGCAAACCTCAGCCCCAGCCTTTGCCACAAACCTCATGTCTGATGTCCCTGAATGAGCCTAGCAACCTCGATATCTGTCATGTTCAGCACACTCTATGTACTCATTCTCCATTGCAGAGGGATTTTTTTAACCTCTAATTTGTAGTCTATAGTCCATTTGTGTGGGGTATTTCCACATGGCTTTGCCTTTTCAAACACCATCACTCTATGAAATTTTTCAAAGATCTTTAAGAACTGGATAAGGGCTTGTACCTAAACATAGTTTACAAAACTTAACAAAAAATGACTGTTTTTACTACACTTAAGACTCATACTTTTACATATTTCTCAGCAAATAACAACTTTAGGCACTGCGATCTGGGAAAAAGACTATTCCCAAAGAGGCCAGTCAAATTCACAACCAGGTTGGTTTATCTCAAATGCAGCCTTACTCACTCTCAGATTATGTGGTAATGGAAGTAGTAGTAGTAGTAGTAGTAGGAGTAGTAGTAGTAGTAGTAGTAGAGGTGATGGTGGTGGTGTGGGATGCCCCATCTCGAGGAGCTCTCCTGTCCACAATGGATGAGAATAAGTCATCCTGGACACAATTTGTTGTTCCAGTGGGAAAGGGGGTGGCAATTCACTCTAGTGGAGAATGACCTAAGCCCTTCTCCAAAATGGTTTTTATTGGGGTTGACATGCACAGGGGTATACAGTATGCATGCAAAGTTCATCAATCAATGTCTAAAGGCCATAGTTACAGAAAACAGATATTATCTATAGATAACAACTGAGGTAGGGGGGAAGGGAGGAATGAGGGGAAAAGGTACAGGGAAGAAGCATAATTAGTAGGCATAAAATAGATGGGGAGAGATAAAAAATGGTATAGGAAACAGAGGACTCAAAGACTTTATATGTACAACCCATGGACATGAACTAAGGACGGGGGAATGCTAGAGATTTGGGGGGGGGGCAAGGCGGAGGGAGGATAAAGGGGGAAAATTGGGAAAACTATAGTAATATAATCAATAAAAATACTTTTTAAAAAATAATTTTACTTCTCTGTATTCAGTTTTCCCTATGCATGTTACCTACAAGTATATATATTCTGTACATTCTACTTTATAGTCTGTTTTTAACATTAAGATAAAATTCATTTTATTCTGTCAACATCTCCACAACACAGTTTGTAAAATTTGCTTTCAATAAGCCTTTTATATTTTACATAACCATTCCTATAATTAACTAATCCCATATTAGTGTATGCTTAGGTTCCTTAATCTTTTTATTTTAGAAGTAATGTGTTGATGAATGTCATATAATGTAAGCTCTACCTCCAGTCTTAGTCTCCTATAACAAATAGCTCTAAGTCTACTGTGGGGTAAATGGTATGCATTAAAATAATTTAAATATAAATTCCTAAATATAGAAATATGTTAACAGTTTTAAAATTCCTAACTGTAGTTTATTTCTCTTGCCTTCTCGCTTTCCCTGTCTATTTGTGTTCAGACATAGACGTTTAAATTGACCAATTCTTCAGATTATTGCACACTATGATCAGTCATCAAATATAATTTGTTTTATTTTAATCTGTCTTATCTTCCCTTTATACACACTCCCCAGTCCTACCTTTTTTAATGTGTTTGGTGTATGTCCTTAGATATATACACCATTCTAAAATATATCATGTTCTTTTGTCTTTCATGCATTTTTTTTGATTACAGAAATAATGTCCTGCTCTGGAGCTCATTATATTTCTTATCTATTAGTCTCAACAGTATATTTTATAAGATTTATTGGAGATTTTGAGAGTACATTGATTGCATGCTTTTAATATTGTATCCTTCACATTTGCTTCTCTGGTTTCTTTAGTGATAGAAACTTGAATTGTCTCTAGCTACCTCTACCAGAAAAACTGATGCATTAAATGTGCAAATACATTTTTAGCAGACTAATGCAAACATTTTTTCCAGATAGGTGGCCATAATAGGTTAATATATAGATGTGACAATAATTTGATTTTTTTAAAAAATTAATCCTCACTTGAGAATATATTAATTGATTTTAGAGGGAGGGAGGGAAGGAGAGATAGATATATAGAGAGATAGAGTTAAATAGAGAGATAGATAGAGAGACATTGATATGAGAAACATCAATTGTTTGCCTCCCATACGCTCCATGATCCCTGATGGGGGATTGAACCCACAACCTAGGTACATGTACTGACTGGGATTCAAACCTACAATCTTTTTGGTGTAAGAAACAATACTCCAACCAAAGGAGCCATATAGTAAAGGCAGTAATTTATTTTTTTTCCATAGTATAAGCTTTAACATATAAATTAGATATCATTTCATCAGTTGTGTGCTAGTCACATTAGTTTAAATTTTGCATTATATATTTAAAACTAAACAGCTAAAAAGCATCATTGCAATATAGATTTAATATGGGAAATATATATTTTATTGTTTTATACACAATCTAAATTAATCAATCTATTCAATAATTGTCCAAAATATAAACAGCACTTTACACACAATAGAACATACCAGTTTGGATGTCCTAATATACTTCAATATACATGAAAATAAAGAGAAAACATTCTTTTAACAAAACAGTAATATAGTAGTAATTTCATTTTTAATGTCTGCAGGATCTTATAAACTAAATGATCTTAAAAGCAGAGGATCTTGCCTGGATCCTGGACTTGGTACACAGTCTTCTCTTGTTCCAGGCCCCCGTCAAAACTAGGAGTCTTTCAGGTCACTTGGTCAATGGCCCTGAATAGCACACCCAAGTGAGAAATATGTTTCCTCCAAAATCTAAAGGGGCTCACAAGACATTGTGCCTCTTTTTTATTATTGTAGAAGGGACATATGCAACAATTTCACCTTAGAAGAGGTACCTTGAGCTGCCTTTCACCACAGAACCCTGGAAACTACTGATGTGAAAATGCAAATGTCTTAATAATAAGTCTAGAGTAGTTGCTACTTCTTGCTTATTAGATCTAATTAGCATAATATCAGTATAATAAACTGATGTTATATCTTAGGAAAGGGAAAGGCAATTAAGGTCCCTGCAGACTGAATTAAAACATAGATCTATAGACACCCTGGAGGTAGGACAATAGAGGTATATTGCTGGCTTTGCCAGGGGAGAGCAAAGTTTTCTTATGATCTTTATGACCATGCATTGTGAAGAAAACATTTGCAAGATGCATACCAGGGGACATGTTAATTTGCTGAAGCCATGAAACCACATCTGGAACAGCAGCTGCTGTTGGAGTCACCAGTTGGTTAATTTACAAAAATCCGCTGTCATTCTCTAAGATCCATTTGTTTTCTGCACAGGACAAATAAAGCAAGTTGAATAGAGATGTTGTGGAAATCAGCACCCCTGAATATTTCAACTCCAGAAGGTGCCACTAATCTCTGAAATACTTCCATAAGTGTGATAAAGCTTTTGGTTTATTATTTATGCTATATAGAGCCAATCCTAGTGGTTTCCACCTGGGATTTTATAGTATAGTAGCCCTCATTCAAGAGGTAATGTAATCAATGTGCGGATTCTTCCAGTTGCTAAATAAGTCTATTCCAATTATACATTCTGGAACTGGAGAAACAACCATGGGATGGGTCCAAGAACCCATTGGATCCAATGTAAGATGGACCTGAGCTAAAAATCCATTGGTTACTTGACCTCTGTAAGCCCCTCCTCTGAGTAATAGACCATGGTGATGTATGGATCTCCTGAAATTAGAATTACTTCAGAGCCAATATCTAGTAACCCTCAAAAAATTTGAATATTTCCTTTTCTTTAATCTATAGTAAACCTAGTAAAAGTCCCAGAACCCCATTCATAAAAGCTGGGAGAAACATCAACAGTATAAACTTTTGGAAGCATAGCTTGATTCTTTCTCAAGGGAACAAGTTCTGCCGTTCATTCAAAGAATTCTGATTCTATAAACTGTTGCATGTATGGAAATTGATTGAGAGAGCATTGCTCCCTGTTTTGGTGATTCAAATTAGACTTCTGTGAACTCAAACTAGAAAAAAAGTTTGCATTTTACCTTCATGTAGTGTAGGCTACATTTTGAACCATGTTTCAGCCAACTTGAGAAACAGAACATTTTCTAACACTTCAAACTGAAAAAAACAATCCATAACTTCTGCTTAATTGACCCATATCAATAAACTAAACTTTATGTTCTCTCACTATTATTCTTCACTTTTTATATTTTTCCATTCATATTTCCCAGAATTCTGTCCACATAAACTGTTGTTTAGAATAGCTCCTCATAGTACACATATTTTACCTCACCCTTTATGGTTGAGGACACTTGAGTGTCATTATAGATCTAGGAGCAAAGAGAGATGATAGGAGTTGTCCTGAGAAAAACTAGCAGTGCCTTGAAAGACCACTATCTCAAGGAAGGTTATTCAGTTTTCTTCAGGCAAATTAGGGTGAACCTTTTCAGTCAGAAGTGGTAGAGGGCTGTTTCTACTGGCAAAGAAGGCTCAGCAGAGTTTACGGGTTCAGTGTTCACAGGTTCACCAGAATCTTCCCACACATCCTCATTCTATGTGTCAGTATCCCATTCCTTCCCAATGAATGGCCTCACTTTAACAGAAGATATCCTTTTGAAATGGTAAAGAATATAATTTGTTCTGTGATTCAGCCACTCACAGTGTAAAACTCTGTGT
This sequence comes from Carollia perspicillata, assembly GCA_004027735.1. NCBI lineage: Eukaryota > Metazoa > Chordata > Mammalia > Chiroptera > Phyllostomidae > Carollia > Carollia perspicillata. Next base: position 6,715 of record PVKM010020574.1, read on the forward strand.
TTGTTTGTTTAAAAGTCTTATAGGAGGTAGGCTGTATTTCAGGGAAAACATAAGAACTTTCAGGTAATTTATTCAGAGCTTGAGCTAAGAATTTGATATATTCATTTTTTGTTACCCAAATTTATCCAGTGCACTTAGGAACAACCAGCCACTCTTATTATACTAATTAATCTAGCTAAAATGTTCTAAAATATGGACTACATAGTTACTTATAATCTCACCCTTCCATATACATCTATACATTTTAATCATGTGAATTCAATGGTGACATTGGGCATATCTCTAGTGTTGCATCTCACTGTGGAATAGCAATGTCCTCTTTATCAGTGGAAATAGTCATTTGTACCTCTAAACATAATCAGATTAAAAAAACAGTTTCAGAAAACCCAGAACCAATTCAGACAACTCACCCTTAAGATTGTATTTCTCTAGAATTGCTATTGGTATTGCTATATTATTTTCTTGTGACTTCTGTAACAAATTACCAAAAAAAAATAATTTAACATAAGAGAAATTTATTCCTCTCACAGTTTCAAAGACCAAAAATTTGAAATCAGAGTGTTAGCAAACTGTCACTCTGCTTCTGGACACTTTAGCAGGGGTGTCCAACCTGCAACCCACGGGCTGCATGCAACCTAGGATGCCTGTGAATGAGGCCCAACACAAAACTATAAATTCATTTAAAGCGTTACAAGATTTTTTTGTGTGTGATTACATGTTGCAATGTGCTTAATGTGTAACTCAAGACAACTCTTCTTCCAGTGTGACACAGAGATACCAAAAGTGGGGATGCACCTCCCTCTGAGGATTTATCCATTGTTTCCTCTTACAGCTTATTGTTAACATGCTGTTGCTATATCTGAAACTCCATCAACCTGGCCTCCATCGACACTGTTTGCCTTATCCTGGAGAACCCTGAAATTCCCTCCTACTCAATTTACAGCTATTAACAGTGTCTTTTCTTTTTTTTAAATATTTTATTTATTTATTTTTAGAGAGAGGGGGCGGGAAGGAGAAAGACTGGGAGAGAAACATCAATGTGTGGTTGCTTCTCATGTGTCCCCTACTGGGGACCTGGCCTGCAACCCAGGCATGTGCCCTGACTGGGAATCGAACCAGCGACCCTTTGCTTCACAGGCCCGTGCTCAATCCACTGAGCTATACCAGCCAGGGCAACAGTGTCTTTTCCATATGAATGGCCAGCCTTGGCTAATGCTTCATGACTTCCTAAATTCTCTCAAACAAGCAAAAACAGCCCTCAGTGAGTTCCCAGCACCCAGTATCTTTTGGTAAGTGGTACCAGACCTAGCACTATCAGCAGTCAGTTTCACAGCTTGGCTTCACATGGGAATCTCCAAGCTTAGCAAAAGTAGCAGCCATCTCAGATTGCTTTATAATTCAAGTAGGGTAGCTCAGGATAAAACACAGGTGCCTGACCTTGGTCTGTACCACCTAGGAAACCCATGTGCCTTTGTACCCACTGTACAGCTACAGACCACATAGGAGCACCACCACTTTGCTCCCACAGAGTTGATTCTTCAGAAAAAGTGGAAGTTTGTAGTCAGTGGTCACACCCAGTTTTTGCTGCTGACTGGCTTAGGTCAGTTCTTCCATTAATCTTCCAAAAGCAACCAAGGATTAACTACAAAAGGTAGGTGTACTCATCCCACATGAATGGCACACCTCCAGTATCCACCTTAGATGTAGATTATGTCACTGGATCTTATAGGACACCTACTACATTAGACCACACTATAAAGACAGAGTCATAGCAGCTCTACCTAATACATAAATACAAGTACAGGGAGGCTGCAAAATTGAGAAGACAAAGAAAGTGAAAGAACAAACTTCAGAAAAGGAACTAAAGAAAATGGAGATAAGCAATCTATCTGATGCATAGTTCAAAACATTGGTTATAAGGATGCTCAAGGAACTTAGTAAGGAACCTCAACAACATAAAAAAGATACAGTCAAACAAAGGATACACTAATTGAAATAAAGAACATTTGCAAGGAAACAATAACAATAGAGTGGATGAAGCCAATAATCAAACCAATGATTAAGAATATAAAGAAGATAAAAAAAACAAACAAACAAGCAACCAGAGCAATAAGAAGAGAAAAGAATTTAAAAAAAATGAGGATAGAACCCTGACTGGTGTAGCCTAGTGGACTGAGCACAGGCCAGTGAACTGAAGTGTCACTGGTTTGATTCCCAGCCAGGGTATATGCTTAGGTTGCAGGCCAGGTCCCCAATTTGGGGCATGCGGGGGGCAACCACACATTGATGTTTCTCTTCCTCTCTTTCTCCTTCCTGTCTCCTCTCTCTGAAAAATAAATAAATAAATTCTTTAAAAAATGAGGATAGTGTAAGCAGCCTCAAGGATAATGTCAAGCAATCCAACATTTGCATCACAGTGGTGCCAGAAGGAGAACAGTAGGGCAAGAAATGGGAAATCTATTTGGAAAAAAAATGAAAGAAAAATTCCATAATTTGGTGAAATCAATAGACATGCAAGTCTAGGAAGCAGAGAGTACCAAATAAGATGGACCCAAATAGGACAACACTAAGACACATCATAATCAAAATGTCAAAGGTTAAAAATAAAGAGAGAATCCTAAAAATAGCAAGAGAAGAGCAGTTATTTACCTACAGTGGAATTCCCATAGGACTGTCAGCAGATTTCCTGAAAGAAACTTTGCAGGCTAGAAGGGATTAGCAAGAATATTAAAGTTATGAAAAGCAGGGAACTATAGCCAAGATTGCTCTGCCCAGCAAAGATATAATTTAGAATCCATGGGCAGATAAAGAGCTTCCCAGACAAAGTAAAGGTAAAGGAGTTCATCATACCAAGCCATCAGTACAGGAGATGTTAAAGGTACTTATTAAGAAAAGGATCAAAACTATGAACATTAAAATGGCAATAAATTCACAACTATCAAACACTGACTCTAAAAACAAATGAAGCAAATAAGCAGAACAGAAACAAAATCATAGATACAGAGATGATTTGGAGGGTTATCAATTGGGAGGGGAAGAGGGGAAAAGTGCAGTAATTAAGAAGTACAAATTGGAAAAAAACTAGTACAAATTGGAAGGTACAGAATAGTCAGGGAGATATTAAGAATGGTATAGGAGATGGAGTAGCCAAAGAACTTATATGCGTGACATATAAGTCAAGTGACTGACAGAGGGAATGTGGGGTACTAGACAGTGGGGGGCAAAGAGGGAAAGCTGTAATAGCAAAATCAATATAACATATTTAAAAAATAACTAGCTAAATAAAAGATATGCTTGAATAATGAGGATATGCTTAATCCAATTCCAATGTTTAAAAGAACAAAATAATGTAAAAGCTATGGAGATAGGCTTTGAGAAAGTATGTTGAGCTCTAAGTGTTCCAAGGTCAATGATTTTTGCTCCTGAAGTTTCAGTGTAACCTAGAAAGCTACTCAGAGAAAAAGAACTCATGGACATGGACAACAATGTGGTGATTTCAGGGAACAATGGGGTAAGTGGAGCTGGAAGAAGATATACATGGGATAAATGGTGATGGGAAAAATTAAAATAACTAAACAAATAGTTAAAAATAAAAATGATTAAATCAAAACTATGAACAATAAATTGGCAATAAGTATATATCTATCGACGATTGAAGCTCAAAAACAGACTAAGCCAACTTGGAGAATAAAGACAGAATCACGGATACAGAGAGTATTTGATGTTTGTCAGTAGGAAGAGCATGTGGGGTGGAAGATGGAAAGGTAATGGGATTAATAAATATAAATATAAATATGTATTTACAGAATAGTCATGGGAATGAAAAGTATGGTATGGGAAATGGAGTAGCCAAAGAACCTATATGCATGACACATAGATATGAAAAATGGTATAGGCATTGCCAGAGGGAGTGGGGGTTGTTGAGTGAGGGGGGAAAGGAGGGAAACTGAGACATCTGTAATAGCATAATCAATAAAGTGTAATTTAAAAATATACGAGTTTTAGAGACCCGCTGATATACATAAGTCCTATTGTTGTGGAAAAATGAACTCTTACACGATCTGGGGTGATGGAGTAAGCCTTTATTTCATGCATGGGCCCAGAGGAGATAGCTTCTAAATTCTGGGCGCTGAGGAGGGGTCAGGCAGGTGGTTAAATACCTTTGCAACGAAGTGGGGAGGGGAGAGGTCTCGTGGTACAAGCAGGAGATACATAATTATAAAAGCCAAGGACACAGGAGAGGAAGGGAAGTGGTCCGGGGCCCAGGACAAAGAAACAGCAGGGGAGCATCCAGGGCCCCGGGTAGGGCAGGGAATCAATTAGCTAGTCAACAGGTGATAGTCTGAAGTCAGGAAGCCAGCAGGGAGCCATCAGGGGCTGATACAGAGTGCCAGCTTCAATTTCTATCGATATTTTAAATTTCTAATACACTATGATTAACAATAGTTTATTGTACAAAATTTTGTTAAGAGGGTTGATCTTTTTATAAAGATTTCTATTTATTTATTTTTAGAGAGGAGAAGGGAGGGAGAAAGAGAGGGAGAGAAATATTAATGTGTAGTTTCCCCTTGCACACCCGCTATTAGGGACCTGGCCCACAACCCAGGCATGTGTCCTGACTGGAAGTCTAACTGGTAACCCTTTGGTTTGAAGGTCAGCACTCAATCCACTGAGCCACACCAGCCAGGGCTCAGGGGGTAGATCTTACAAGTGCTGTTACAACAAAAGGTAAATAAAAAATAAACAAAGAAAATTATGTTTGTAATTAATTTATAATGTATACACTAGGTCAAGTCAAGAAAGATATTATCTTATGGTTTCAAGCATATTAATTTCTGTATTGAATAGCTATAGCTGATATTATAAAATAACACCAAAATATTAGGAACGTAATCAACAAAAGAAACAACAAGCAAAGTATAGCCAAAGACATTGAAATTGACAATAGGCTGACAGTGATCAGAAGGGAGAGGGGAGGGGAGAAAGGGAAGAAAAGGTGGAGGGTTTACAGGAACAATTATAAAGGACATATGGACAATAACAAGGCAGGAATGGAAATTGGGGAGGGATGCAGGGAGGGCTGGGGTAGGGGGAAAAGGCAGAAAACTGTACTTGAACAACAATAAAAAATAATACCAAAATAAATATATTAAATAAAATTCCTATATTGAGTTATTTTAAAACACATTTGTTTGCTGTACCTAGTTCTAACAATTTAGTTTCAGAATTTTGCATTCTTTTTGATTCAGTGACTTTCTTACAGATGGCATAATGTTGACATTTTCCCCTTTACGTAATATGTCTTCTCATTGATACAACTACCCTATGTAGTGGTCTAAATAGTGGCCCTCAGAAAGGTGTGTCTACATCCCAATACACAAGACCTGTGAATATGACTGAACACAAGAAAAGTATGATTAAATTAAGGCTCTTGAAAAGAAAGTTTATCGTAGATTATTCATGTGGGCCCTGAAAGCAATCACATATGTCCTCCTTGGAGAAAGCTTGAGTAAATTTTGGGATAGACACTTGAAGAAGAAGAAATACAGAAGAGGAGGAGCAATGTGATCATAGATGGAGAGATTAGAGGGATGTGACTACAATTCAAGGAATGCCTGGCTCCACCAGCAGCTAGGAAAGGAGAAGAACAGATTCTTCCCTGGAGCCTTTGGAGGGAGCACTGCCTTACTGACACCTTGATACTAGACTTCAGACCTATGGACCTGTGAGAGAATAAATATTCTTGTTTTCAGACAAAGTTGTGCTAATTTGTTATGACAGCCCTAGGAAACTAATATACCCCATTTATGTTTATTGTAAACCATTACAATTATTTATGGTATTCCATTTTTAAAAAAAAGGTTTTGTGGTAAACAAAAATTAGTCATGGATCTCAGTAACTGACACTGAATGGCCACTTTATAAAAGCTTATTAACCTTATACTTTTTACATCACCACCAATTTTAGAAATGCCTTATAGTAATTGCAGATCACTTTAAGAACATTATTAGGACATTTTATTTCTAAATAAAATGATTATATGACATTTAAATGAAGAGTGAGGAAAAACTAAAGCCTACATATTTTAATGGTGAGGATGTGAAAAATTATTTTATTCTCCATTATTCTGAACAATATAATTTTAAAAATAAAAAAATATAAAATGTATTTTATGGTGCTATAAAGTTTATGTGTTTCTTGGAAATTGAAATAATTAAACATGCATAGTACATGTTTTAACTCTAGATGAAATCTTTATGAAAATATTAAGAGCTAAATTAATTGAAAACTTAAATTTAAATTAAAAATGCTTAATATGTAATAAAGGAATGATAACATATGGCCACATTTATACTAGTATGTGGAGTTCAGATGCTTAATGATATTTTAAAATGACATATATGTAAACACAACTTGGTAAGTATTCATTGATATTTCATGTATTTTGAATAGGAGTGTGAAACTCATTTTCACCAGGGGCCACATTAGCCTCGAGGCGCCTTCAAAGGGCCAGATGTAAATTTTAGGACTATATAAGTGTAACTATTCCTCAATTAGGGGCAAGGAGCTTGGTGCTGCCACCAGGTAGAAACAAGGTGCTGGGGCAGATAAAACAAGGTGGAGGGCCGGATTCGGCCTGCAGGCCTTGTGTTTGCCACCTTTGATTTAGAAATTTCAAATTCACATATACATGTAACCTCCATCCTGCCACCATGGCCATTTGGTCCTTCACCTTCCTGGGCGATGACAGGGTGGCTGTGGAAAGAGGCTAGTTGGTAGCTGCAAAATGGGTCTTTGCATGTCCTCGACTATTACAGTCCTCCTCTGTTAAGGTTACCCTTTGGTGAGTAGTCATATGAGACACAAATATCTTCATGGTTTTTGCCCACTCAGAAATGTTTCTCTGTACCTGTTCCTCAAATATTTTTGTCATAAATTTTTTAATCACATCATTTTGAAGCACCTGACCATCTAGCCAATCTATTGGCCATAACCCATGTAGCAGTATAGAATCCCTCGTCAGACCATTTCTCCTTCTAATTACAGTAAACAGTAAGATGTACTGCTTGAAGTTCTGCCACTGGGAGGATTTCTTATTGTCATTGTCCATAGGGAGTCCCAGAGAGGGGTTGCAGTTTTGCAGCTGTCCACTTTAGAATGGTGCCTGCGTGTCTTGCAGAACCATCCATAAACCAGGCATTAGTCTTCTCTTTCTCTGTGAGAAGATCATAGAGGATGGCCCATGAGACCATAGGTGAAAGCTGGGAGAGTCGATGACACCGCAGGGGTGGGGACCACAGACATTTGGGCCACTTTTTCATGTAACTTACTTGTTCCTTCAGTGTCTGCTCTGACCTGATCTTGTATATACCACTTCCATCTGATGAGGGAAAGCTTTGATGCACACTTAACTTAATGCTTAGTGAGTCAGATAACTCCCAATTCATGATGAACAGCTTAAGTCTGGTGGTAATTTGGTGACCCATGGGTAAGCATTTAGTCTCAGCTAGGGCTGCAAAATAGGCTAGCACTTAATTCTTGAAAAGAAAATTAAATTGATTTTAGAGGGAGGGCACGAGAGAGAAAGATGGGAGAGAGAGGAAGAGAGAGAGAGAGAATTGATACGCTGTTCTATCCATTCATGCATTCATTGATTGTATCTTGTATGTGCCCTGACAGGAAATTGAATACACAACCTTAGTGTACAATAATGATGCTCTAATGCATTGAACTACCCAGCCAGAGCCTATTTCTGAAAAGGATAGTAGTTATTTGCTGAAGGGGGCAGGGCTTTGCTCCAAAATCTTGAGGTCTACTTTATGATATAACTAAAGAAGCCTTCCAAGGGCCCTGAACAGGATCCCTATCTGCCACTGACACTTGAAGCACCTTTGCATCTGAGGGATTATATTGTGCAAGCTGAAGAAAAGCTTACATAGAACACTTGTCCTGGTTAAGAGCCTTCTCTTTTTCTGTTTACACACACACACGCACACACATTAAAAAACTTTCCTGTCATTTGGTAAATGGACCAGAGTAACACATGCAAATGAAGAATATGTTGCCTTCAAAATGTCCAAAGGCCCACTAAGATACCTGTCTCCTTTTTGGTTGTAGGAAGGACTTCATGAAACACCTTATGCTTCATTTTAGAAAAAATATGACTTACACCACAAGACACCTGGAAATTTTACTGAGACAGAAGTCTCAGAATTTTTATCACACTTATTTCTCACTTTTGAATATGCAAATGGAGTAGTAATCTGGAGCAGTTGATAGTTTTTGCTCAATAGGCCTGATCATTATCATGTCATCAATGTAATGAACTAATGTGACACCTTTTTGAAGGAAAAGGTGATCACGATCCTTGTAAACTAAATTATGATAGGTCCAGTGATTTTATATAACCCTGAGGTAGGACAGTGACAGTGTATTGCTGGCCTTGCCAAAGAAATCAAACCGCTCAGGTGGACATTATGCATAGGGATGTAGCAATAGGTATTTGCTGATCAATAGCTGCAATATCAGGCACCAGGGTATGGGTTCATTTGCTCAAGCAATAAAGCTACATCTATTATGCTTTGTTTATGATAATCCAATGTCAGTCTTCATAATCTGATGTCAGTCTTCAAGATTCATCTGTCCTCTGCACAGGCCACTTAGGACAGTTGAATGAGAATGTGGTAGGAATCACCATCTCTGCACCACTCAAATCCTCCCTGGTGCCACTGGTTTCTGTAATACTCCCAAGACAGTGGTATCGCTTTTGTGGAGACTGAGAATTCCTAAGGTCTGCTGTCTGTAAACTCTCTCCAGATCAGGCAGTGGTGTAATTCCAATCGAAGTGCAAAAGCTTGAGAACGATGGAGGCCAATGGTGTCAACTCAGGTCCCAGGGCAGAAGAATGATGTCTCAACTCAGTAGGCAGGCAGGAGGAGGTGGGTAAATCCTCTTCCTTCACTGTGTTCAATTCAACCCCTCAGTAAATTAGAATCTGTCCACTCACTCTGGGGGAAGCATTTGCTTTACTGAGTCCACCAGTTCAGATGCCAATCACACCTGGAAATATCTTCACAGACACACCCAGAAATAATGTTTAATCTGAGTATCTTGTGGGCCACTCATGTTGACACATAAAATCAACTATCATAATATTTTAATAGCCATTTAAATGAACAATTTAATTAACATCTCGAGCATTTTTGGAAAAAATAAATTGTATTTAATCAATATAAAAAATATAACAACTTGGAAGTAAAACTGTACTGAGATGTTACTTAAAATGACCAAATGTCATTTTGCAATTGTCCATAAAATGTTTCTTAAAATTCTTGTTTAAATTCAGCATTTGAATGTCTGACCCTCAGCCTTGAAATATATGTTGTGCTCTGACCAAATGAGCCACAGCAGCCATCACAAAGCGAGGATTTTCAAATGAAGCTCATGTTCCCTGAAAGCCAACAGAGATCCAATGTGAAAAACCAAAGGCTTGTGACCTTTGCCACTGCAGAAAAGGATCTATTGACTCTTTGGCTCATTATTTCACATACAAAACTAGTGGGATTAAAGTTTCCTAGAATGGAAATGCTACCAAGTTTTCAAAACAAAATGATTTTTTTACTTGCAAAAATGTGTTATTTCTCTTTCTCTGAGAGCCATTTTACTTTTGTATAATAAAATTCCACGATGTACCTGCAGGAATAGGAATGGAAGATCCAGCTTATCAAGTTATACTTTTCTATATCTTTGACATTAGGCAGTAATGAGGAAAATTGGTACCCTTATAAAATATTTTTATTTCATTTATTCAAAAATCTTTATAAAAATACTTTGAATCTTTTTTTCCAAATGTATATGTGTATATGTATGTTTTCTAAGTACACTTTATCTTATTTTCTGTTAATTCTCATTGTTTTTAAAATAAATATTTGACTTTCTTTTGAAATATATGCTTAACTCTTTCTCCATTGTTTACAAATACATACTCAAATTATTTCCCAAATGAAAATTATAAATTAGTTCATGTGTGAGTGCTAAGGCTTCTTCTTTCCCTGTAGATCCCAAATATCTTTCTGAAACATTTGTGGGGAGATATTTCATCCTAGATTGTACTTGTATATAACAGAGCCCTTTCAAGTCAAATTTAAGAACTGATGATAAAAGTCAAATAGTTTGATTGTAGAGATTCCCATAATTTCCTTCTGCATTCAGATTAAAACAAAATGAGAAAAGTTATTTATGGAAAGAAACCCTAGTGTGTGGTGCTATTTTCAACATTATAGCAGATTGGGCAGAGATATTCAGCTCCCTTGTTCCAATATCTGTGTTGAAATATCAAAAACAAATGTTCCAGAAAACAATAAAAATCCCATTTTATCTCTAGAAACAGAAGGAAAATTTTCACTTCCCACCCCAAAGCTAGAAATGGAAAGGATAGCAGATTTAAAAAGTAAGAACACAGAGTGAAAACTCACTCTATCGTTCTCTTCTCACAAAAAGCAATGAATGATCACAGAAAATGAGGAAAGAAAAAATTGTGTAATTTTACTGTCGTTGTTTTTCTTAGAAGAATTCTAGACACACTCATGATTTGGAAGGAACAGCCTAGGGAAAATGTTCTAGGCATACAGATGTCTTAAGAGTCTCACTATTCAGAACAGGTGTTTTGGGGGCCTGTGTTTTGTATAGTGGCTATATCGTTCATGGAGTTGACAGAATTTGTCCAGAGCTATTCCTTGATACAGTGACCTTGCCATATTAGCGAGGTCCAGAAGGTGCCTGAAGAGGCTAGGACAAAGGATGGCAGAATATCTATATCCTCACCTTCTTTCACAAACTAGAAATAATGACTTTTTTACTGTTTGGAAAACTCATGGCCTTAAGCTGTTTCACTAAATGTTTAATTCACAACAAACAAACCATTCAGCTTAAAGTCTATATTTGCATTTCTGAGAACAACCAGGTAGAATGGGTGGGACAAAAATAAAATACACTCACTATATTCATGAGTTAGAATCAGATGTAAAAAATATATTCTTTGATTAAACAGAGTCAGGATAAGTAAAGGAAAAGTAGAATGAGCGAATCCATGCGAGTGTAGTCAAAAGAGTTAAGGAGAGTGAAGAAGAAACACTTTCTTGAAAATAAGTTGTCAAGTGATCCAGATGGTGGGAAAAATAGGAGAACTGCAGACATTCTCTGTATTTAAGAGACTCAGATCGTTAGTGAAATGAATTCGAGATGGTTTTGATGGAGCGATGGCACCAGGAGCTAGATCAGAGAAGGTTGTAGCCTTAGTAAGATAAATTATGTGGTTTGGCTGAATAATGCCTCCCACCAAAGGTGGACTAAGATTAGGGATTTCTACAAAATAGAATTATACTGTTCTTCTAAAAAAGGGGAATATCCATCTATTTATCTGTCTCTCAATCATCAAATCATCACTTTATATGCTTTGAATATCTCATAATTTTGTCAATTATACCTCAGTAAAGCTTTAAAAAGGAGTATTTTTAAGGTGAGCAGCAATATGTGTGTATGAATATATGAGTGCATATATGCACAGTTGTATATGAAAATGTATACATACATAAATCTAAATTCTTTTAAAAGTAGAACAGTTACTTCCTTGAATCTTCTTTAACAAAACATTTTTTTTTCATGTTTGCTTTAGAATGAACACCAATGAGGAATATAAGTAACCTATTTAGTTATGTGTAGTGATAAAAATGAAAGTAAAGTTGCCAAACTCCTCTTCCACACACTTCATATCACAAGGCTCTCAATTAGTGGAAAATCTACCATATGCTTATACCCTTCAGTTGAATTTAATTCTTATTGTGTCAAATTTATAAAATAAATTTAATTTTAAATTTACAGACCATATGTTGAATTAAACTTGAAATCTCCCAGGATGCCTACAATAAAATTAATATTCAAATTGGTGAACTAAATTTCCACTGCATAACCCCTACTTCTCCTTATTGTATATCCAATCATTTTTATTCAAGCTGCAGTGCATAAAATAGACATGATATCATCCTAGGCCTGACAATCATATAGGTCTAATTAATATAGAAAACCTAATATAAAAGGCACTTCTGCTATAATTATTACTCTACAAAGATTTTCTCAAAGTACTTTATCAAGATTCCGTATTTCAGAACTTCACAACAGAAAATGAAATACTAAAATAATGTCACTTCTTGAAGAAGTAGAGCTTTCACCTCATTTGAGTTTTTATCACTTTTTGAGAGAGGAAAGCAGAAGTAATTATCATGCATAAGTGAGCAGACTTCTATTTCAGAAACTTGTACTGCTGACCCAAGTTTGCCTATGGTTTGCACAAAAATGAGCCAAATGCTTTCTTGTGGGAAGAAGTAGGGGGAATAATAAGAAAAAGCAAGCAATGGGTAGGGTAGAGAGAAACAGGGGTTGGAGCAAAGAAAAAAGCCCTCTTTGGATTCACTCAAGAAATTGTTAAAATGACCTGAAACCTCTTTTTAATGAAAATAATGTGTTTTCTTAAATATAGAAGCTAAATTTAAATTATAGTTGCTAAAAACAAACAAACAAAAAACCAGCATAACACTGATTATCCTGTTTTTGAAAGAGTTATAATGTATCTGTATGAGGTTATACAGCAAATCTAGGTTCAGGCAAACCAGCCTGCTCCTTGAGTTTTATGGTACTGAAAATTTCTCAGAGATGTAGATGTTGCAGGGGGCTCTGAGGACCCTAAATATGGTAATCACAGTGCAGACTTCTAGGACTTTGAAGTAAGGCCATGTTTGAAAAGCAACCCTATGCTTGCTTTTGGGCAATAGCTGAGACTGAATGTTTGATCATGCACCACTCTGTAGCGATGAAATCCAAATAGCCCATCATGATCCTGGCATTAAATGATCTTTCAGATTTGAAAACAAATAAGCTAACACAAAGATGAAAGTATGAACTTTTTTTTTTTTGCTAAAAGGGTATTTCATATTTTCTTCTTTGATGTAAAGAATGTGATTTTATCTTCAAAACTGTTTTCAGAAAAAAATAAAATAACAAGAACCCATATACAAAATGTGAAATTTTTCATTGAACTATTAACTCGTAGCAGAGGAAGGGACTTCTGAAGTATATAAGTTTCTCTCCTGGAATCACTTCTAAAACATCCCTCACTTACATGACCAACCTCCTCAAATATTTCCCAAATTTGATGTGCTTCATCTCATAAAAGCAACAAATAATCTTTAATTATTTAAAACAAAAGAAAGAATAAAATTAGGGAGAGAGTCCTCTTCTATTAAGTTTTTAGAGAAAGTTCACATCATTGAAGCAGCTTTGTAACATGCGGAGCACAGAACTGGCTTAAAAAACAAGATTCTGTGCACTTGCATTATTTAAATGTGAACATCTGCTGTCATCTTGCTCTATACAAAGTGGCAAGCTATATTCACTCAGGTACATTAATTGTATTTCATATAGTTTTACACCTGGGATGGGGCTGAAACAAACCAACCAGCTAACTGCAGAGCTGTTAATAAGAAATAACTTAAAAATACTATTGTGAGAAGTGATCAAATAAAAATCAATTTTTGATTAACAAAAAAATTCCAATTACATAAATGAATTTTACTATTTACTGAAAATTCCCACTATCAGACAGTCCTGATTATAATAAAGAAATACATTAAATGGAGATAGTTTAGGTAAATGTGGCTATCTGGTTCCTTTCAAAAGGTATATGGGTCCCAATGCTATCCACATGAGTCTCTCTGTGTTCTCAAGCAGCATGAATTACTCTTCCTAAGAGGTAAGGTGAATGTCAACTTTGTTGTCAAAGTTGGCTTTTGTGGCTTTCATTTTTCCTGCCACAGCAAAACCCTGAAGCATTTCATCACACCCAATTCCTTAAATATGGATCCCAACCACCTTGTCCTCTTTGTTAATCCAAACCATTTTCATCACCCATTTGGTTTCTCTTTTTGTAACTGCATGATACATTGGGGTAAAGGTGGTTGAATAGGTCTTCACATTTTCTTTTCCATATTTAGAAATGGCCTCATCTTCTGTGAGTCCCACTATGCCAATACATGGTGGCTGAAGACTACTGTGGGGATGTTGTCATAGTCTAATTTGGAATCTTCTTTGCATTCCAAAGTCTGTGGGCAAGTTTTCAGCAAGCAGCTATGCCAACTGTAATAAGAAGAGCTTCTCCACACATCCCCAACTACATAGCTGCCTTTTACATTAGTATTCTCGATTTCATCTATGATGACCTGACCTTTGAATCCTGAGTTTGTTTAAATTTAGGACCCTTGGAATTTGGGTCCTGCCCAATGGCCCACAGTGGGCAGTCAACATCTTGGATTGTGGTCAAGGTGGGCTCCTAACCAGGAACTGAAGTAGCCACGCAGAATTTCAGATGCAAGGAAGTGTTTTTAACTTCCTTGACTTGCAAGCCTTTCAGAGCCTCTTTGCCAGCATTCTCCAAATCTTCAGTGCAGTTGGAACTGATTATTGAATCTAAATGTCTCAGCACCTTATCAGGTGGTATCACAAGTAATGTCTTAGAGGCCAGAGTAGACAGGATCCCAGCTGTCTCCTCAGCAATGTGTCCTGCACCAACAATGACACTGCAGCTAAGCAATTATTCCAGCTGAAAAAAAAAATCCATCACTGGTTATTCCTAGTCTGGCACCAGGGATCTGGCTTTCCTGTGGATGCAAGGGCATGCCACCTTTTTGGTACACATCCGACATTCACACAAGTGCCATCCAGCTTGTGACACTCCACCACCACAACCCTGGCATCTAGCTCTCCCACCTCTATGTTTTCTATTAATTATTTTATTTTCCCTTACCCTGACTCTTTTACCCCTACTTCTGTCATGTAAAGAATATACATACTTATGGTGGCTGGCATTTCAGTTTAGTTTTTGGGTAGTACTGTAGTCACTGATAGACAGGATAAGGAGAATGTGTCCTGAGGGGACAAATGGGAGAATTGAGCTAGATATTTTTATTTTCCATCCCAGATACATTTCCCACTACCCTCCACTGCTTTCTTTGGCCTTAGAAGTTATTCTCTACTGATGGGTTCAAATGAATTATCTTTCCTTTTAAATGGATGGGTTCAGGACTCAGTCAAAATCACACCCTGGGTTCAGGGCTGTAGGGGTCATAGCATTGCCCAGTTTTGACTTATTAAATTCCCAGAAGCCTGTGGCATTTTCTGTAACCATGCCTATATATGAGGTCTATCTGGAAAAATTCTAGCCATTCTTAATATAACAGGAATGGTTTGCACAACATTTATGTAACCTGGCAGCTAGGGAGAGTGGACTAGCATGCACATGTGAACAATGATAACTTCACTGTACTAGTCAGTGGGGGAAGTAGATGCCCTTGCATGAGCATGTGTACTGTGTGGTCATCACATTCAAAAGCCTGAGTGAATAGAGCAATGAATATGCATCAAATTTTACATTAAGCTTGAATATTCCTCTGTGGAAACTATGTGGATGACTCAAAAGGATTTGGGGGGTGATGCAATTAGTGCAGTGCAAATAAAAGTGTGGCACAAATACTTCAAAGATAGTAGAGAATCTGTTGAAAGTGATCCATGTGCTGGAAGGCCTGCAATAAGCAGAACCCCTGAAAATGTTGAATATGTATGGGTTGCAATCAACAAAGATAGGCAACTGACAATATAAGAACTAGAAGCTGATCTAGAGATTCCCAAAACTACTGGGTCCAAGTTTTGATGCAGGATTTTGGCATGAAATATGTCTTGGCAAAAATTGTTTGATGGCTTCTGCTACCAGAGCAGAAGGAACATTGTGCTATAATTGCTAATGACTTGATTCAAACTGCTACCAATGAACCAGATTTCATCAGAAAGATCATAACCAGAGATGAATGGTGGGTCGACAGCTATGATATGAAAATGAAGACCCTGTTGACCCAATGGAAGTCTCTTGGTTCTCCATGCCCAAAGAAGGTGCAGCAAAGTCACAGCAAGATCAAAACCATGTTAATTGTGTTTTTTGATTGGGAAGGTATTGTGCATCATGAGTATGCACCTCTAGGTCAAATAATTACTAAGAAGTACTACCTCAAAGTTCTTCATTGAGAGATGCAATACCACAAAAATGGTCACAGCTATGGGCAACAACTGGTGATGGGCAGCTTCACCACTACAACATTCCCAATCATGCATCACGTCTGCTGTGGAGTTTTCTGGTGAAACATCAAATCATCTAGGTGACTTAGCCCCCCTACAGCCCAGATTTGGCACCCTGTGACTTCTGGCTTTTCCCTAAACTAAAATCACTTTTTAAAAATATTTTATTTATTTATCTTTAGAGGGGGAGAGAAGGAGAGAGGGAGAGAAATATCACTGTATGGTTGCCTTTCATGCATCCCCTGCTGGGAACTGGCCTGCAACCCAGGCATGTGACCTGACTGAGAGTCAAACCACGATCCTCTGGTTCACAGGCCTGTGCTCAATCCACTGAGCTACACCAGCCAGGGGTAAAATCACTTTTGAAAGAGAAGACATTTCAGACCATTGATGAGATTCAGGAAAATACGATGTGGCAACTGATGCCAATTCCAGCAAAGCATTTCGCAGAATGTTTTGCACAGTGGAAGGGATGTTGGGAGAACTGTGTGAGCTCCCAA